>BDDA01001191.1:17559-29802 GCA_001662385.1 Chlamydomonas asymmetrica | reverse complement strand
TGTGTGTGTGCATGCATTTCGGGGGCGGCGGGCTGGTTACCGGTATGTACATAAGTGGTGCGATGATGACAGGTTGAACGCCAAGCAGTAAGCCCCTGATGGAACGATGGGGTTGACCAAGCACATGCGCTGAGGTACGTTCATGCGGTTCGTGCTGCTGCAGGTGGGCTTCCTGCTTTCGTACTGCACCAACCAGTGGCCCTCCGGCTCCCACATGGCGGGTGCCATCAGCGCCGCGCTGGCGGCTGGCAGCACATCCTTCTGCGCGCCCAAGAACCCCCTGGTGGCGCTCGCAGCACGCAGGGCAAGCAGCAGCTCCTCAGCCTCCGCAGGCGGCAGCGGCCTGCTGCCGCCCGGGCTCCTGCCTGGCGCGGCGGGGGGGGTGCGTGCGGCGGGCCAGTCACACTTCCTCCACTCTTTCAGCGCAGGCGGCGGGCCCGCGGCCCGTGGCCAAAGCTTCAGCTGCGGCGGCGGCGCCGGCAGCGCCGCCGGCCCCGCCGGTGGCATCAGCGCGCTGCGCAGCATGAGCGTCGGCGGGGCGTTCATGGCGGCAGCTGGGGTTGCCGGCGTGCCGCCGCCGCTCCGCGGCATGGCCAGCCGAGCCAGCAGCGTTGTGACTGACGACGGCTCCCTCTCCCTGGCCTTGTCAGCCTCACCGTCCCGGTCACACTCCTTGTCACTCAATTCCTCCCCCGGGGGCGGTGTGGGCGCCGCCCACCCGGCCAATGCGCTGCCCACCGGGGCAATGCTGGCTTCTGCGAGCGGCTCTGTTGGCCCTTTCGCTGCGGTGTTGGACGCTGCACACGCACATCCGCACCGCCATTCTGCTATGGCAGGCGATGGTGAAGCTGCTGCCGCGAGCAGCGCGAGTGGCGGCGGCGGGAAGCCATATGGGGCGGGCGGCGGGGCAGCGTGTGGCAACGACGACGCATCGTCTGTGTCTTCGTCCATTACGTTCGCATCGCTGTCTTCATCACCACACTCTGTGTGCCTGCTGCCGCTGCACCTGCTGCATGCCAGCGGCAGCGGCCATGCGGCCGCCGGCAGCCCGGCGGGCTCCGTTGCGTCCTCGTCAGCCTCCACCGCCACCACACACGGCAACGGCATCCACACACCCCGCGTGCCTCACCCCCTGGCAGCATCCCACGGCGCAGCGCTGCCCCCACTGCCCCCGCATGCGCCTTACGCACACACGCACCATGCCGCGCCTCAGCACCAGCACCACCCCCACCCCCGGGCAGCGGTGCAGGGCGCTGGCAGCATCAGCGTGGTGCCGCAGGCGGGGTTGGGCGTTGCGGGGGCTAGCAGCAGCGGCAGCATGCCACCGCCGGCCGCCGCGGCGGTTGTGCAGCTTCTGAACGAGGTGCTGCTGCTGATCGGTCACTTTGCGGCTCTGGCGCCCGCCAACCAGGATATGCTGATGTGGGGCAAGAGCCCGACGCTGCTGCAGCGGCTGGCGGAGGTTCCCTTCCACTACTGCGCCATGCCGGAGCTGAGACAGGTCAGTGAGCAGCAGGGGGCGCCCCCGCGCTGCCCACAGAACACATACAGGGAGAGAGGGAGCAGGGGCTGGTGTTAATGGTAGTGGTGAACTAAGCACAATTGCGGGCCGCGATTGCTGACCACGACCTTCCTTAGTGCACGCATGCTTGCATGTGTGTGTTGCGTCTCTGTATGGCTCCGTGCGCGTGTTCGTGTCAATGTGTGTTAATGCGTCCTTCGTCTTACGCGCGTGGGAGGCACATGTGGCCCACTTGACTGCATGCTAGGTGTCATTGGACCGGTCTCCGTCCCGTTCCTCCCCTCCGTACCTGTTCTCAAAAACGCACGCCAGATGATCGGGTGCCTCGCTTGTGTGGCTGCCGCTGCAGGTGCTGATGCCGGCGCTGGTGTGCGCGGTGTACCAGAACGAGCGCGCGTGCCAGGCGCTGACTCAGCACATGGACCTGGCACTCATCCTGGCTTATGTGGAGGTGGGTGCGCTGTGTGTCATCATGGGTGTGTCACCGGATGTGTGCTGTGTGTATTCAGGGCTGATCCGGCTCGGTGGGTGTGGCGGCACACAGTACCACATTTCACCGCAGTTTGGGTGCTGGGTATTGTGCAGTATGGTTTTTGGTAATCGATAATTGTGCAACTGTCTGACACACCCGTGTCAGCACCCAACAACGATGCCGAACGTGATGATCTAGGTATGTGCCCATGCACGGTACATGCAGCGTGAGATGGCGGCTGCTGGCGGCAGCTGCACTCTTGACGGCGTAGGCGCTGCCTGCGGAGGGGGCCGGCGCGCCTTCCGGCCCGCAGCAGCTCCGGCGGCCGGGCCCAGGATCAGCGCCAGCGGCGCCAACAGCGGCTGCAGCCGCAGCGGCCGGCAACGGTCCGCTGCGACGGATGGCGCTGATGGCGACGCCGATACCGACCACGACCACGAGCGTAATTTTGTGGCCCGAAAGCACGCGCCGGGCCACGACGACCACACTGATGATGATGATGACGAAGGTGCAGGCGATCATAGTGGCAGTGACGACGATGGCATGGCCGGCCGGGACGAAGACGGATCATCACATGAGCTGAAGCAGCAGCAGGGGTTGCGGCAAGATGCTCGCGACGGGGACTTGCTGGGTCAGCAGCAGCACCACCAGCACGAGCGCCTGCACGTGCCCCTGGCCGGCGGTACCGCCGGCAGTACAACTGTACTGTGCGGTACGCCCGTACTGCGGCAGCTGGTCGCGCTGCCCGGCCCCACGCCGCGCTACAGCCTCCCGCAGCGCTTCCCGCTTGAGCTGCTGCCAGAGGTGTGCGCCTTCCTGCGCGCGCGTGTGGATGCAATGCCACCCCGCTGCGCGTTGCCTGTGCCCGTCATGGTGACCATCACGCCGTTCAACATGGTCGCTGCTGCGTCAGCGGCCCGAACTTCACCACCCACGAAGGAGCCGCTGGGGAATTCATGCGTCCAGGCAGCTGCTGTTGGGGAAGCGTCGGCGGTGGAAAGGCCATCCGCAAAGGATGACTCTCTCGAGGGCGAGCCTGGTGGTTCCGGAGCCGCCGGGGGGCCTGATGGCGACGGAGCCCATGCAGGCTCCTGCGGCAGCACGCCAGGTGCGCATGGTGGCGACCGGGTGCCTGCGATGGCAGTAGGGGCAGTGAATGGCGAGGAGGAGCGAGGCTCCAGCGGCCTTCCTGCCAATACCAGCACCAGCACGTGTGTGGTGGGGGATGTGGACAGGGGCAGCGGAGCCGGAGGTGGCGGTGGCGGTGGTTGTGGCGGTGTGGTAGGTTGCCGTGTGATGCTGCCGGCGCTGCTGGCCTGTGCCGCCACGCAGCCGGACGCGTTGTGGACGCACAGCAGCTGCTTGGGCACGTCATGAGACAAGTCGGATGGTATCTCGTGCGCACGTATAACGTGTTCCCTACTTCGTTCACACCTCGGCATCCCGCTTGGCAGCATGCGTGCAACAGCACAGGCTGCATGTTCCTGAACGTTAAGCGGTTAGCGTTTTGCGCCCGATGTACCGCTAGCCACTTAATTGTACTGCACTCCCAGCTTCATCCCGTACCGTATCATGGATGTCATCACTGTCTTGCATCCCATCACTGGCGTGTTTTGCGCACAAATTCGTTCCATGGACCGCATCTTGCATCCTCCATGATGCATGCTGGTGACTACTGACTATTGACTAGTGAGAGTTGCAAGGCATGTGGTGTGGGCAGGCCTCTAGCTCCCGACAACTGAACGCGCTGTCCCAACTCCAAGGCATGTATAATGCCTTGTGGTCATGAGCGCACAGCGGGGTGGTTAGCATGCCGTATGTTCGAAAGCATGGGAGGGACCGCATGTGGCGCTGCATCACTGCATTACTGGTGTCGCACTCAAGCGATCACCACATGTGCCAAGCGCTGCGTGTCATGTCATCGCCATACCGGTACATCAGCAATTCAGCATCCGCACGCAAGCGCACCGTACGATGCCCAAATCCACACTCCAGTCCTACCGTATGCATGCTTGTTGCCACCCACCAACACACGGAGGCGTGCCCGTGTCCCCTGCAGCCCGCACGCACCTATGCGATCACAGGAGCGTCACGAACTCTGTGCTTCTGTTGCTTGCGATGTCTTTCAACATGTTGCCCTTTGCGTTTGGGTTTATGCAAGGTGCGGTGATCATGGTATAGGCCGTGTCGTGCATGCCGCAGTGGCCGCTTTGTTGCACGACTGAGGTGCGCAAGTGCGCAACACCACCCTTGAACGAAACGAACGGACAAGGCCAGCCGTATTACCGGGAGTCCGGAACCACTACACAATTCATAACACGTGAGCATGACAACCACGTCAGCATTTTCATACCAACTGCCATACTGTCCAGTCCGCTGTGCATGCTGTGCGCAGTGCCCATTTCGCCTGTGAGAATGCCTAGCACATCTGCCAAACTCTGTTGGCGTACATGCACGGGCAGTATGCCCTCGCCCTGAATGCTTGCACGGACGTCGGGAATGCTGGTGGCGTATGCTTTGGTGGCACACGCTTGTAGGTGTGGCGTTATGTTTGGGAGCACACATTGCACTGTGGGCAGGCACCACCCGGCCAGGGGCCAAACCAGAGGCAGCACATTTGCGGTACACGCATATTATGATCTCTGACCACCGCTAGAGTGTCGGTCTGCGGTTGAGGTCTGAAACAGCACGGCAGGGCCGACTGTGATGCAGAGGCGACGGGACCACTCAGGTGGCCACAATGCACTGGCCCCCGGCGTCGCGAGGCGGAACATGCGGAACATAAAATGTCTGACAGCATTCCGTGTGACAGCGGTGCCTGGTGGCGTTGCACTGTTGCAGCTATGCCCTCCACACAGCGTTTGGATCACACGGCGTTCATCAGTCTGTGCCTGCTGAGCACTATCCGTATGAGTATATATGATCGCAGTAAGGGATTTAGGATGTTAAGGGTACGCCTTGGCAAGCTGAACCGAGCTCCATGGCCACCCTATGACGCCAGCTGCGTGGCCAGCAACACGTTGAATTGTCATTACACTTTGTAGACAGCACATGTGTTCATGCAGTGCAACAGGAGAGGGGTCATCAGTACCTCACTCGTCACTGATCCTGGAGGCAAACGTTAACAACAATTCATCAGGCGGGCGTTGAACACGAGCAGCACCCCTGCACGGCCTGGCTGCCATTTGCTACGGGAAAGCACGCAATGCTCGATACCAAGCCACACGTGCAATCAGTAAGTGTATGGTGTAATTGGTGCTGGACGTCACGCTGTGTTGTTTAGGGGTGCTGGCCCGGTGTGCGCATATGTGCACAGGAGGGTGTGGATGGGTGTGGGTGGGTGGATGCCGGCCCAGCAGGTGGGTGGCTGTGTGGGGCGATATGCGGGGACCTATGCGGCTGTGCATTGTGTTGCAGCAACTGGAAATGAGACATGTAATGCATCCATTGCTGCGAAAGCCAATCGGCAGGGGCTCATGAAGCGTGCATGACGCACAGGGCACGCACACCGAATGGCAAATTTGGTGCAGCAAGCATGATATTGTTGAGCGCATGGCTGCCCATCCAGTCGTCCGCCTTGTCAATCAAGCAAGCCGTGGAACACAAAGCAAGGCTGGACAGCTACCGTGTTTCTGTACAAGATGCTACATGCTGCTTGCCCTGCGCTCATGCCTGCCCCCCCATGTAGGAGTGTCACTGAGTGTGGAGTGCACCCATGCGAGTCCATGCCGCGCATGCTCGTGATGACAAAGGGCTGCACGAGGGGTCCACAAAACTGCCTGTACACAACGCATCATGCCGCGTGGGGCTCGTACGGTGAGCGCACAACGGCACGGACTGATGCAGAAATGCATGAACAGCACACAACCCAGCTGGCGGCACGTGTACGGAGGCGGGTGTGTGCCGCGGCGCCTCATTGATGCGCTGCTGACACTTGGCAGGCATGGGGTGCTTGCAGGCGCATTGAGGTAGGTGGGGCTTCACACCCGTACAGTCGTTTGCCATGCCGCCAGCGAAGCGGTGGAGCAGAGCTGCGTGGCAAAGCCTGAATACGGTACGCAGCGGACGCCCACCTAGGTGCCACCTTGCATGTACGCCCTCTACCAGCCTTGCAAGTGATGCTGTGCAGCAGCAGCCATGAGCGGATGGCCAACAGCCGCCTGGGCCGCTGATGACTGCAGGCGTCGCGGGCCGAAAATGTGGCTGGGGTTGCTGGCCGAGCTGACATGCACCGCACGAACGGAAGGGTGTCAGGGCATGAGGCGGCAGCTGCCCACCAAGCCCAGGTGCGAGGCGTGGTTGATGATGAAGGCTGCCGAGCGCAAGCAATCCTTGTGCATGTATCGTGGTGGTGGCTGGTGCGGTGCTAGCGCTATTGCCGCGGCGCCCCGCCTATGGTGGCCTCCGGCAGGCGCTCGATTGTGTAGCGGTGTGACTGGATGTACATGATGGGCACACCTGGAACCTGAGAGCAGCCATACACCATGCAGCATGTCCGCACATTTAGCAGCAAGTCGCATGCCCAACTTGCCGTGTTTGAAGTTTGTGCTTAGAAGGACACAACAGTTGCCTCACCTTGCGGATCCGCCGCCTCAAGTCCCGGTCGCACGTGGCTACGATGTAGCACTTGTGCTGCTTCACTCGCTCGCAGATGCAGTCGTCGGCGTATGTCCCCTTGTGCGTGCAGGGGATGCGCTCAAAACGCGGATCCTGAGCAAGCAGCGGCAAAGAACAGTTATAGCGGGCAGGCTAACGGTGATGGTGCTTGCTCGTTAGCCCTGGTCAGGAAAAGAGTCATCATGCGTCGGCACAGGCGCTGGTTCCGGAGTCCCTCGCTGGCCAAGCGGGGGAGAGTGTGCGCAGGTATGTGCAAAAAGCCAGTCGATGACTGTGGATAGAATACACCAACTCACCTTTGCCACTTTGAGAGCTACCCTGTACTTGGGCCCAAGCTTTTCGAGCTCCGCTAGCACGCAGTCCGTAATGCACGGCTTGCACTCCGCATACAAGCAGTCCAACATCCCTCGCACAAGGTCAATCTGCATAATCGCACCAGGGGCACAACAACCAACACGAACCCAGAAAGTGAGTTGGGCTTGCCGCATGTGAGCGGTTTCTGGGCAACGCACGGCAGGCAGGCTTATTCGTGTGCTGCTCGTGCAAGAAGCATGCGCACCTTGTTCTTGATGGAGAAGTTGATGAAGTTTGTGTCCACGAGGACCTGGTATGGGGGCCCTAGCTGCGTGTTGTATTTGAAGAACAGGGCCGACGATGCCTTGTCCCTGCGAAGACCCGCGAGTCGTGTTGTCAGCTATTGCAAAGCCCGCACTCGCAACCTTGACATATGTGTTGAAGAGGCAGCAACTTACACATGTTTCACTTCCGCTTGCTTCTCTGTCTTTTGCTTCTTTGCAGGCGGCCTGCGAGGAGCATTCAGGGCGGCGGTGTGGACTCAGCGGCAGGCGGCGGGATGAACGCTGAACCCATGCAAAGTGCAAAACTCGCATGCCTCACTCGGTGTCTTTTGGGTTGAGCATACGCTTGACCTCAGCAAACTTCCGTGTTTTCTTTTGCTTCCCCATATTGAAGTGAGCAGCGGATGGAGAACCGGGGAGTGAAGCGTGCCTTAGGCGTGGACGGACAGCAGCTGTATACAACAAGTGGAGCAGGATTGATAGCAACCTATGAAATCAAGCCAAGGTTTGAGGCGCCTGCAAGTAATCAGCTCAGAGGCGCAGGTTACTGAGCTGGATTTGTGCGAATCGTGCAGGCATGCGTCAGGCACGGCGCAAACGCCTTCATCATTGCCACTGCAACAGCATTGCCGGCACAACATTTGAATTGGCATATCATTGCAAGGGTTCCGTTGTCCTGTGGCCGTGGGCCTGTGCGTAGTTGTTGACGTGAGACAGTTTCGTCGTCACGCGCATCAGTACCTTTAGGTCACAACTCACGTTACATACAGTGTGGTTCAGGAATGTCGTGGAAGTCAGCGCTATCAAAGAGCTTGCAAGAGCTTAGGTGCGTGCTCTGGAGTTGATCCCCGCAAGCAGAAACGCCCTGTCTCTTGTTGTACTCCCCGAGCCATCGTTAACCCTTGTGCCCTGGACTACGCTGGTTGTTGCCCTGCAGAGTTCACTTGTGTCAAACATCTCCTGCCAGCAAGGGCGCGAGGTGTGTGGCAGGGTTGTGCAAGGCTCTCCCGCCGCATGCCAAGCATCGCCCTGCTTGCCAAAGCCTGTTGCCAAAGCCGTTTGAGCGTGCTATGTTGCTTTGCCGCTTTGCCTGCCAGGGACTTCCTGCTTGCTAACTATGCTGAGCTGAAGAAAGCCAACCCGCACTTCCCCATCCTCGTGCGCGAAGCTGCAGGCGTTGATGCCAAGCTTATCGCTCGCTACGGTACGTGGTCTAAGCTAGATTGCATATCATATGTACCAGCTCTTACAGCTTTTGTTGTAATGTTGTGCAGTCTTGTGTGACACCAACCGCGCTCTGCTTTTGTGCGTGCTTTGCGCAGAGTATGGGGTGGAGAAGGCTGTCCCTATTCAGAACGATAACCCAGCCCAGATAGCAGAGAAGTTGCAGCTGCTGATCAAGGAGGGTGCACGCAGCTGAGTCCCCAGTTATTGACGGTGCGCTGGTGTTGACGTGCGTGCACGATGTCTGGCTCGCCCACCGACACCTTGGCTCTCTTGGGCTTATCTTGACTCTGTTTTGCGGCTCGACGGGCGCCCTATTGCGCTGCCCTTCCTGCACATGAGTTTGTACAGTTTGCACGGGACCAGTGCATGTGCATCCTGGTCCCGTGTAAAGTATCCTTTCTACCCTTGTCGTGTGGCGGCGTGGCGCCAGCTGGAGGGCGCACAGCCTGGCAGTTGCGCGACCGACACCCATGTCCGGCCTGCTTGTGTCTCAGCACCGCTCAGCGACGCTGCAAGCGTCGAGCCCGTCAGCACAGGCCAAGGCATGCAAGGCGTTATACGCGCAGCGGAGGCACGGCGCCACACCTGGGTGTGCATTACCATATTACACTGCATTGGTGCATGTCAGCGTCCAGCAATGAAGCGGCACGAATTGTGTATCAGCACATGCAGCATGCACTGGGCATAGTGAGTGCGGCGACCTATATTTGCCTTACCTTGCACCTACAACCAACATACAACCTTACAGCAGCATGCAGAGCACAAGGAACTGGCACAAGCTTATGCAGTATGCAGTGCAGAAGACTGATGCGTGATTCACGGCATGTGCTGGTGTCATACGGTGGCACAAGCTGGGATGCAGGCGCGCTTGTGTATCAGGAAGAGGCTCCCGTGAGGCCCATGCAGTGTGATTCCTGTGGGACCGTGCGGTGTGCATGTGTGTCCAGTGTGCTTATGCGTGCGTGCGGTGTGCACAAATGCATGTGCATGCGTGCGTGCGTGCGTGCGTGCGTGCGTGTCCCAGGGATCCACTGTGCAGTGGGTATAAGTTACAGCCCTGCCACTACTACTATCAGGCAGGTCAAAAGGTGTGAGACGGCAAGCTGCACATCAGCACTTTGCAATAGACACTTCTATGAGCATGGCAAAGCAGACCGGGAGCCGTCAGTCAGACAGCCGGTCACACGAGTTCTGGCATGTCAGGTTGCCCAACACAGCATGGCACACACGGTCAAGATATGGTGGGCATACCACTGGCACGGCATGCGCTGACGGTTCCACTCAGCAGGTGACAAGCAATTAGTGCACATACGGCAGTGCTTGACCGAGCAAGTGTGTATGTGTGCCCCCGAGTGCATGGTAGGAACTTAGGATAGGTACTCCCTTGGGGCCTTAGTGTGCGTGCATGTGCGTTGCCAGCAGTTGGCGCGTGCATGCACCAAGAAGTGGCCTGCATACCTCGCATCCCCGCCGGTGTGCCTTGCACATAACTGAACCCGCCGTAATTAGGACTGGTGTATTGGCACCATCACACGCGCCAACACACGCGCCATATGGCTGTCGATCTGACGAGAAGCAGACGGAAGCAAGCGGCAGAGCGCAGAACAAAAGCAACCGAGAGAGGGGCAACAGTGAGAGCATCTGATGATTTGTCACGGAGTATTGCTGTATCAGGCACTCATGCAGCATGGTTCCGGAGCTCAGCCACCAGCTTCTCGATGTTCACGCATCAACGCTGCGCGGTCAGCTGTGTGGGATGTAAGCCTAGTTTAAGCCCATTGAAAAAGTTGTGTATGTCTGTTTCTTGAGAAACGACTGGTACCGCTGGTGGCCTCGTCGGTGGAAGCATTAACCTGCTGGTTTGGTGGGAGCCTCGTGCATCCAGCATGCATCTGCATGTCGCAGGTCATCTATACACAAGCACGGCCTGGCGTCGCCATTGTCTCTTTCCTTTGTCAACCTGCTGGAAGCACTGCTGCACAGAACCGAGTTGCAAAATGTGCTGCTCACAAACGCAGTCCCCTACTGCTCAGGTTGCTGCCCCTGCTGCTCAGGTCGCTGCCGCCAATGCTGCGTTCCTAGCGGTGCAGACAAGCACAGCAGGATTGGTTGTGGATATAATCGCTAAGCTGTTCACTGAAGCAGCAGCAGCCGGCACGGCACAGCCAAGCATGGTTAGAGAGCTTGTCCAGGACCGGAAACGGCTTTCGACCGGCAATGCCAATAACCGGAGCGGTGGACTCACTGGACAAAGAGGTCACCGCCTTGGCAGTGGAGCTCTCAACCCTGGAAGTGCAGGTGTCAACCCTGAAAGTACAGGTCTCAACCCTGGAAGTGCAGGTCTCCACCCTACAAGCTGCGCTCCAAAAGCTGCAGGCACGCGATACTGTGGGAGTGCGGCGCAGACTGCTGGGTGAGCTTGCATACTGGTCGAGGACGCAGCTGCGCAGTTTGTTTACGGTGACGGTTTTACTTGCCCTACGAAGTTCCGGGACCTCATAGCGGATGTTGTTCTTCTTGACGACGATGAGAAAAGCCGACTCCAACAGTTCACCGGGTTTCTGGAATCCCAAGGGTTCACCGTGCGTCAGACAATCAACATCGCGGGCGTTCTTTGCGGTAGGCAACCGCAGGCAGCATATGTTTCGGACGAAGAGAAGGCAAACGTCACGGTGTCTGACCTGAAGACGTGGGCAAGTGAAGGGCTGGTGCTCGCCCAGCACATGGAGAAGTTTGAGCGGCTGCTTGCAGTAGCGGCTTGCTTCAGTAAGCCAGGCTTGCTATTGGTGATGAAGGAAGCAGACGATATTGCTGCCATGGTGCGCGCCAACAAGTAAGATGTTGGCGCGCATTGTTAACGTTGCTCAACAATCTGTGCCTCCAACCAAACTGCCCCCCAGAGCGTGGGTTCCTGCCTTCAGCTACGCTTGCAGTATCAACAATTCTTCCAAGGCAATACTTGAGCCAGTCAGGGCCAGGCCGTTGTTTGCGCCTGCTAGCCCCTTTGACATCCTGACGCTGAGTCCTGGCAGCTGCGCGTTGGTTAACCTGACGCCTGCCACGCGACAGGTGGCTGTTGCTCATGGCGCGTGTAGCAGCGTGTAGTCCTTTCAAACCCCTGCGGCCCGTCTCCCACCGCCCCAGGATTTGTCTCAACCCGACGCATATATGCACAGCAGTCGCAGAACGCCCTACGCCTTGTGTGGATCGAAATGACGTACCCACCATGGTCCATGGCAACACCACACTCAGCGCAATGTGTGCTGGCGTGCTGGTGACAGTCAAACACGCATGCATGCCGAAAGGCCTGATTTTTGCATCGCATACATAATCAATGTAAAGCTCCTTCTTCGGAGTAGTATGTGTCGTTGCCATGGTTCAAGACCGTAGACCAATCTGCTACAGGGATGGCAGACAAAGTGAAGACACTCGTGCATGCCCCGCCCACTCGCTCAAGCCTTCAGTACTGCGCAACGCAAACGAGCATCGCATGCTTGCATGCATGGTACGGGGCACGGTCCTGGCACCTGCACACCCATTCGCTCGCACCTACCCCGACATGCTAGCATGTATGATATCCTCAGTGTCAGGAAATTCATGCAGGGACCGATGCCAACGCAGCCCCCACAGGGTCACTGCAGAAATGTAGCGTGTGACAGCGCTGAGCGACACCCCATGCACCCCCAAGCATTGATTTGTAGCTAGTTTGCCAAGGGGGGGTGTTTGTAAACCGATACGCGACACAGCTGCAGTTTCGTGCTTTGGGCTCACATCACTGATGAGCGCAAACCAGGTAGGCGAACCCGCTGCCGCGCCGCGGGCAAATC
>BDDA01001191.1:0-16634 GCA_001662385.1 Chlamydomonas asymmetrica | reverse complement strand
AGTCAGAGGGGGAGGGAGAGGGGTGGGGGGGGGGCACGGACTCGTGCAGTGCTCACCTTCTTCGACTGGAAGCGGGCCGTACTTATGCATTGCATCAATGATCAGTGAAGGCATGCTTGCACCGAAACCACAAGAATCCTCTAAACCACTCTTGAGGCACGGGCACTTCCATACACACACTCATCCATATCCCCACAAAGGACCCACCCCAACAAGCTTTGCCCAACTTCCCTTTTGAACAGTATGCATCAATAGCTGCCTTGTGCTTGAAGCCCCCATCATGGCAAATTCCGACCGGCCCGGACCCTCTAGCGTCGGCCCCCGGCTCGCCGGGAGGCTGACGGCGGAGCTCGTGCTTCGGTCGCCGCAGTATATGAGCGCTATCAAGCTGTATGAGCTGTCCTTACGAGGTGGGAGGTCAGCTCGATCCCCTTGCAAACTGCTGGTCCACTTTGAACCTTGGCTAAGCCTTACGCGCCTATTGGCTATCTTCAGGTAACAAAATATCCGCAATAGAGAACCTGGGAGTAACAGAGGTGGGTAGAGGGCAATGCCAGTGCGGCTTGCCTCTGCGCGTGCATGAACCGGCTAGTGAAACCACAGAATGTGCCACAAAGCAACAACCTTCGTGTGTTCTTTGCTGGTTTACTCTTACAGAACCAGTTTGACGCTATCGACCTCACGGATAACGCTATCGTACGATTGGAGGGCTTCCCGAAGTTGCAACGCTTGAAGCACTTGTATTTGAGTAACAACCGCATCAACCGTATCGCCAGGGGCCTTGAGGGTAAGCAACTATAACATAACGTCTCGTGTGTGCGGCTCGTGTCGTATTACTCTGCCCCTGGCAGTGGTAAAGCCTCGCACTTAAGCTCTGTCGTGGCGGCTCTGCGTAGATCAGTGACACCCTTGGTTCCGCTTCTTCCGCACACAGGTAGCATACCGAACTTGGAGCTGCTTGTGCTGGCGAACAATCGGATCAACAATTTTCAGGTACACTCGGAGCAATCACTCAGTGCACATCTCGACACTTGAAACCGGTCGCACGCAAGCACGTTTGGTCGCTGCAACCTGTAGCCTGGAAGTTTACGTGTCCTGTAACTGCTCCTATTGCATCTCCTGCAGGACATAGATCCGCTTGCAACGCTGCCAAAGCTCACGCATTTAAGCTTGGCCGGGAACCCGGTAGCGATGAAGCAGGACTACCGGTAAGCTGCACACGAGCCAAAATGTGCCTTTGACCAACGGTGTTTGTTACGGGCGTGAGTGTAGCTGTTGCAGCAATTCGGTCAAAGGAAGGAGGCGACGCGGTGCTGCTGCTGGTTGCACAACGTGCACAGGCTGTATGCGATCAGCAAGCTCAAGCACCTAAAAGTGCTGGACTTCAAGAAGGTCAAGCAGAAGGTGCGTGTGGTATTCGTATTTCCACTAGACATACGAGTGCACTGCTTTGCTGCACCTGCGCACGAGCGCTCAAGCGCACAGGTGCTTAAAAGTTGAAACGTTTGCTCGCACAGGAGCGGGAGGACGCGCAGCAGAAGTTTGGGTCAGAGGAGGCACAGGCAGCGCACGCAGCAAACACGTTTGAGCCAACAGAGGACCTGGCGGCAGCGCAAGCGGGAGTGACTCAGGAAGCGAGCGCCACCCAGGAGGCGGACGAGGCCACCAAGCAGCCCAGCGCTCCCACGCAGGACCAGCTCACAGCCATCAAGGCTGCCATCGCAAGCGCACAGACGCTGGAGGAAATAAAACGACTCGAAGAGGCGCTCGTAACAGGGAATCTGCCGAGCGATCTGATGGCTGTTGATGGCCCGCCGCACGCCAACGGCGGCAGTGCTGACAAGCCTAGCGAAATGGAGGTTGGATGAACATCCGCTGGCTGACGCATGTCTGCACAGACTCAGCAACCCCAGCGCTCGAACTATGCTCCCGTTGACTCTTCACTGCCTGACGGCAACCATGCGCACGATCGCATGCTTGACGCTTCCTGCGCACGCGCACCTCCTGTGTATTTCACCTGCAGCCATAGTACCATATGTGCTGCGGGTTATGTTGCACTTTAACTACAGCACGAGCTTGCCCGCTCGCCATTGAGCGAGCCGCCTGACGCTGCATGTTGCTTGTCATGCCCGTCCATGGCGCCGTGCGCATGTTGCTTTTGCGCCTTTGGTGGGAACGATATCGACGCAACTTGCAAGGACCAGCCCATCATGTCCACCCACTCACTCCGGGGTGCCCCTAGCATGGGTGCCGCAGGGCGATTCACCCCTGACGCACAATCAACCCCTTCCCTGGTCCTTTCCAGCATTCCGAGACCCCTGAACCAGTCGTCATATGGTCGCAACGCAACACTGCATGTTTTCTCAATCCACTCATAACTGGCCTTGCTGCACGTTGCCACACGGTGCACGGTCGTCTTGTTTGACAGTCCACAGCTGTACTCAACTACTCAACTGGCGTGTTTGCCCTCCCTTGGGCAAGTCGGGCTGTTGAAACTGCTGCCATGGGCTGAATGAATTCCATACTGCAATATTTCTTGGCCGCGCCCCAGAAGCGGCGGCGCGTTCGCACCCAGAACGGCACGGTTCCTGCATCAGCGCCAGAGGTCGAGCTCGAGGCGAAGTATGTTGAATATGAACTGCAGCCTCTGCAGCGCAGCATACCTGCTGCTGCTGGTGCAACTGACCCAGAAGCACAGGAGACTGCACAGGCTGTGCAGCAGACCGTGGAACCGGGAAAGTGCGGTGACGACGCTGCGCCGGAGCCAGCGCAACTTCCTGTCCCAAGCCATCAGGAGGTGTTTGCCCTTGCAACCTGCTTAAGGCTCTCCAGAGAGGAGAAGTATGCAGCAATGGATGGCTTGACTGGCCTTTGTCGTGACGGCCTACTGCTCAGGTACGTCGCTATTGTCACATACACTGATACAGCTAACAGGCAACCTGAGGGTCACTTTAGGGCTTGCCCTGGCTTACCAGCTGCAACTGCCTTTGCCGATGTTCTTGCACCTCTTTCCTACCAGCTATATCCTCAACCGAGCGTTCCCAGGTACACTTGATGAGCGTGCCTTGAACGCCCACGCCGATAACCCAGAGGCAGCAGCAGAGAACCTGACGCTCTGCCGTATCACTGCAGCAGCATTAGGGTGCCATCTGCCAGGTCTTGAGTTGGAAAGCCCTCAGGCCGGACCGGTAAGGATTTCAACTCAAGTGCGTCCTGTCGCCCCGCCCGCACATTGCCCCGTTGTTCACTGCATACTGCTGTATGGTTGTGCGACGCACAGGAGCAGTTTGCCACCTTCTGCGTAGAGGTTATCAAAGCCAGCCTACTGGATGATCCTGTCATACTGGACTTCCTCACAGCAAACATCCCTGACGCCAGGGCGCTTGCCAGCAGTAGTGGTGACACAGGTCAGGGTGGGGTGATGCCACGCCCCTGTGCTGTTTCACTGCTCGAGGCTTTCCTGGCCCTCCACGGCATAGCCTTGAACCTGTCCATAACGTCTCTGGAGCAGCAGTACCAGCAGCCTCAGCGTAGGTCACGACCGCTGCCAGGTCACGCAGCAGCGGAAGCAGACGCAAGGTCAGGCAGTCCTGGAGCGTGGGGTTGCCTCGCTCAACCAGACCTCAGCGCAGCAACGTGGGAGCAGATCCTACACTTGCTCCAGCGTGTGACGCTGGTGCCGCTGCCGGCATCGCTGCCAGGCGTAACAGACCACGCAGGTGCTGCGGACGCACCCCTAGGCCAGCCCAGCGCAACTGGCGGTACATCTGCTGACGCTGTCCAACAACCGCAGCAGCAGCATCAGCAGCTGATGTGGGTCACATCGTGCTTGGAGCATGTTGGGTTCAGGTGGGGCATCACTGCACCTGTGCTCGCACACGAACCCCCCTCGTACGATGTGCAGCTCATCGTGCTGGCAGAGGCAGTGAGGGCGTTTGCATGCCAGAAAGCTGCCATGGGCCCAGCCATAGCAGATGCAAGCGCTGCAACCGATGCAGCACAAACCACGCCAGCGCATGCACAATCATCGGCTGCTGCTGGCGCACCATGCGAGCCGGACCAGGTCGATCGACTCGTTGCGCAGGACTACGAAGCTGTAGAGCATAGCGCAGACGCTGTGGCTAACGGTCTGACTCATTCCTCAGATCTCGCAGCGGACTACACACCAGCCACGTGGGCGGCTGTGCAGCCGGATGCGTGCTCAGCACCTGGAGCACGAATCGCAACAGCAGGCGCTGATCTTGCGGCAGCCGCGTGCGTAGGTGCAGCGTTGCAGGCTGACCCTCATAACCATCAGCAGCAGCAGCATGAGGAGGAGCAGGAGCAGCCAGCGGATGAATCCAAGCCAGCCATTACAAGCGCGGTGGGCAAGCCGAAGCAGCGGGAGGGCATGATCTGGTTGGGCGATGATGATGACGGCGGCGGAAGCCAGGTACGTTTCACCCAGCGACATGGTTGCGCCTTCCCCCGCCCCGCCCCTCGCCCCGCCCATACTGTCACCCTGCCAGCTGTCTGTGCTAGCACGACTTGCATGGCGGTGGCGTTTCAACGCGCGCACGCGGTGCTGCTGCCGTGCACCGACAAGTACGGCAGCGCGCAGGGCCACAGGCGCTGTTCACCAACATGGCTCTGGCTTGGCACTCTCACTCTCAGTGGCCCCGAGGCTGGCCTGCGATGGCACGCTGGCGACAGTGACATGGCCATGTGGGTCGAGCAAGCGTCACCACCATACCTTACTGCACCACACAGGCAGTCCAGCAGCAATGTCAGCACCTGTGCGCGTGTGCCCGAAAGAGGCGCCCGTGGGGCCATGCAGTGTGCATATGCATGAGGATGGAGACTGCACCTGACGTGCGCACGTGTGTGTGCACACACGCGTGGCCGAGTGCAGGAGGAGCGCCTGCTGCGGCTGTGGCTCAACAGCGTCTCACCCGCTGTGCGTGTGGCAAGCCTGTTCGACTCGCCGGAGATGTCCACCGGGTGGCCGCTGCTGCTGGTATGGCCCATAGCAACGGGTTTGCCATGCGCACTGCATGCTGAGACTGTGCTGCGCCCTGCTGTACTGTTCTGGCAAGGTGCAGTGTAGGCGTACCATCAAATCCATACTGCTGTTCATTAACGTGCAGTCCATTGGCCCTGGTCTTGCCCGTGAGCGGTGCGGTGCGGACGTTTGACCCACAGATTAACTTAAGAGCACCTCCGCAGCAACCACGTTCATCCTACTCCACACCGCGCTGCGGCACCTCACGCCGCCCCGCCCTGCTGCTGCCTCCTGCGTCCTGGTCATAACTACCAGGTGCTGGACGCGATGCAGCCGGGGTGCGTGCCGTGGGCCAAGGCCTTCCGGCCGCCGTTCCGCGACAAGGCTGGCACGCTGGCGGGCATGCTCAAGAGCGTGCAGAACTGCAACCTCGTCATCGACACCGCCGTCGCCGCGCTGCACCTGCCGCTCGTAAACATCGGCGGAGTGGACCTAGTCAAGGTGCGGTACAAGCGTACTACACAGATTATGCCAGGGTAGTGCGCTTAAAAGTGTATGCCGGTATTGGAATAGGCATGTGTGTTCAATCCAGTCGCCGCCGGCGGGTGATGGGGTGGGGCTGCGCACCCGTCTGCGCCCAGGCGCCCCAACGCACACACACAGAGCAGCGTGCGCTGGATGGAACAAGTGACAACCCCTCGCGCCGGCGTCTTTCGAGGCGCTGGTGCTCCACGCAACGCAGCACCAGTCAATGAAGCAGTGGGGTCACCTGCGCCAGTCACGCCCCTGCAAATGCGTTACAATACGTCAGTACTTCATGGTGGAACGGTGTGGCTTGCGCAGGGCCAGCGTCGTGCCGTGTTGTCGCTCATCTTCCAGCTCATGCGCCACCACATCTACACCTCCCTCCTGGGTGCCTCGCCAGCAGCAGCGCCGCCGCACTCCACCAGTGGCGGCGGCAGCAGCGGTGGGGCTGGAGGGGCAGCAGCAGGCGCGCCGGGTCATGCTGTGCGTGACAAAGCTCAGGTGTGGGTTTATATGATTGACAAAATCAATCGTTGGCGTTGGCTGAGGTCGTGTCGCTGTTCCTGAGTTGGCTTTCCCCCCGGGTGTCAGTCGACCCATATCATGCCGCGATAGAGAACCTGTAAGCAGGCTGTTTTGCATGACGTGCCGCGGCTGAAACCATTTATGGTATGGATGGTATTAGTGTCTATACAGCCGCAGGCATATGTGATATGTGCGTCACTTCGCCCTGAGCATGCGTTCTTCGTACCGCCACCGCTGTGCAAGCTGGACAGGGCTTAGCTTCGCACCGCTCAGCCGAATATGGTCTGATATGGATGGGATGCGCATCAGAGTATAAGACGGCTCACTGCTGCTTACCAATTCGTACGTGTAATGTACTCATGTGTGCCCATGATGTACTTGCAGGTGGAGGAGCACATCCTGCGCTGGGTGAATGAGCGGCTAGCAGCGGCAGGCGTGCAGCCGCCCCAGCCCCTGCCAGCAACCCCCGCTGATGCTGATTCCACGACCCCCACTGCATCGACGGCATCAGCAAACACCATCACGCCCAAGAAAGGCAACACCGACGGCCCTGCGTCCTCCACAGCGCCCGCGTCAGTATCGGCATCAGCAGCGGCGGACTCTGTCTCGCCCGAAACCACCACAAACGCAACCCGCAGCGCCGCAAAGCGTGCACGCAGCAGTATCGACGGATGGGGCGGCTCCGGCAGCGCCGCAGGCCGCCAAAACGGCATGACGGTCGGCGGGGAGCGGGATGCTGTGGAGGGTGCGGAGGGCGATGCAGGGGGTGCTGCGGCAGCCGCCGCGCCCGGCAGGCGCCAAGGTGGCGGCTTGCGCTCCAACCCGGCCTTTGCGCAGGCGCTCAGGGCGGCGGTGGTGGCGGCGGAGGGTGCGACACCCATCAGCCCCGCTGCGGCCGCCGCCGCCGCCACCACCAGCAGCGCTGGCGGGGCGGCAGAGGCCGCGGGGCCACCCGGCAGGTCGCTGCTGCGCACCGGCACGTTTGGCAACCGAGCCACAGCAGGAGGCGCTGGCGGCACCGTCAGCAGCAGCAGCTTTACTGGAGGGGCGTCGACACGTGCGGGTGCAGGGGCCGCTCTAGGAGGCCCGGCTGTGACCAGCCCTCGAGCAAGCACAGAGGGTGGGGCTGCGGCCTCAGCATTGCCCTCCGCTGCTGCAGTGGAACCTCAGGCGCCGGTCCAGGGTGATGACGAGCCGCACCAGGCGCTGGTGCAGGCTGCGTCCATGCCGCTGCCACTGCCAATACGTGACGGAAGCGCTTCGGGGGCCATCACAGCTCTTGCTGCTGCGGCGGCTGGGGGGGGACCCAGCGTGCACCCGCTGGGCCCTGCACCAACGTTCGCAGCACAGCAGACGGCGCCGCTGGGGCTCCTACGGCGGCAGAGCTCCGCGGCACGTGCTGCGCCACGCGGCACCCCCGCACCCCCGCAGTACAACATCCCCCACACCACACCCGGCACCTTCAAGCAGCCGCGCATCTCCACCCCCCTGTCCCCTCAGGTCTCCCTAAAGGGGTCTGTGGACCAGGTCACGACCCCCACAGCCAGGGCGAGGCAATCACACGGAGGCGAGCAGCCTGTACCGCAGCAGTTACAACCGCAGTACGTCAGTGGTTTCGGAGACTCATGCCTGCGGGACGGGCGGTTACTGCTGGAGCTCCTGGCAGCCATCAGCCCTCGCGCCGTCAACCGCATGTATGTGTTGGAAGGCAGCACTGCGGAGGAGAGGGAGAGCAACGCACGCTACATCATTTCCGTCGCCCGCAAGGTGGGTGGCACACGAGGCTGACCCGAACTACCCGCATGCTAGTCAACCCTTTGAAGCACGCACTGCAGTGTCATCAGTCAGGGTGCCAGGGAACATGTCACATTTGCGCAAGCATTGAGCCACTGCTCCTCGTGTTCCATCGTTGCTCATGCGCACATACACCGAGACACCAGCACATAGGCCTGCCTTTTGTGAAATTGTGAGTGGTGGCTACTGCTAATCCTTACGTCTTATTCGGAGCTTTGCCATTGGACCCTCAACTACTGGTGTATGTGCCATCAAAGCACTTTTGCTTGTCTCGGTAGATACATTGTGTACATGCGCTCCACTTCATTGCTTCACTGTGTCATTCCATCCAATCCTGCTGCCAGGTGGGCTGCGTCATCTACTTCTCGCATGAGGACATACTCACCGGCAGCCCGCAGACCATGTTCCTGCTGCTGGCCTCGCTCATGGCGCTGGACCGCAAGACCAACCCGGCACAGCACACACCACAGCAGCAACAGCAGCAGCAGCAATGACAGGGCGCAGGGCCATGCAGTCGTGGCAGCGTCCCCTGAGTGCCGAAGAGACCACCACATTTGAGGCAGCAACGTTGACGCTAGCGCCGGCGGCACTGGTGGTGGTGATGGCGGTGGCGGTGGCGGGGGGCGGAGGAAATGGTTTAGGACGGTGGAGCTTATCCGACTTGAGCACCAGGAGGATGCATGGGGCTGCGAGCGGCCTCATGCTGGCCTTCTGGCCCGCGTTGGTGCTCAGCAGGCCGGATGCGCTGGCCACCACACCACGGCAATCCACATAGCAGGCTGCCGCTGCGGGAAACTGCTGCCTGTTACTAGTTGCGGTAGCGATGATAGCGAAGGCAGCGAGTGCAGGCACAGAG
This sequence comes from Chlamydomonas asymmetrica, assembly GCA_001662385.1. Taxonomy (NCBI): domain Eukaryota; kingdom Viridiplantae; phylum Chlorophyta; class Chlorophyceae; order Chlamydomonadales; family Chlamydomonadaceae; genus Chlamydomonas; species Chlamydomonas asymmetrica. Next base: position 7,953 of record BDDA01001191.1, on the reverse strand, counting down.
ATGACCCTGCATTCATACGCATGCAAGGCTCAAGGCCAGTATCCGCAAAAGACAGGCAGGTGCCATTGTGCAACGCCCACACCGTAACGAAAGCCGTGCGCTGGCTCGCGCTCAACATGCTCGTTGTACCCGAATGTGGATGCGTCGGTGCGGCCAGCCTTGCTGTGTCAGTATGTGTATACCGTATGAATGTATGTTAACGTGTGCTATGGACCTGTGCACTTTTGGTGCATTTCTTGGTGATTCCGATGCTGTCACCAGTGAGGGTCTATACGAACACAGTGGAGTGTGGTGGAGGGTGTTGCTAAAGAGACCATGCGTGAGTGTGCTTGAGCAGCACGAAGCTGCATAGCTGGTGGTGGGACTGCAAGCGGAGTGCAGTGCAGTGCGGTGCAGTGCGGTGCAGCGCAGGGGGTCGACCCTCCCCAGTGTTGTTGGGCGGGTGGGGCCGCTTGGCTTTGCTCCAAATCCACCTCCTACTCAACCTCCTGCAACTTGAAGTATGCTGGACATAAAATCAGTGGCGCATACGCAGCGTTATGCCCTTCACTTGGTGGTTAAGCTGTGCATGCCTGCATTTGCTCATGCACCATACAGTCTCAATATGGGGTGCATTGTGTTGTGCACTTGTCACCGGCAGTTCAGTTTCACATTCGCATTTCAGATTTACATGTGTGCACTACTGCTGCAGCAGTACAAGTGGTGACGCACTTGCTGCAACACGGACATGCAACGGCGAGGTCATGCCATAAAGAACACATCAACAGCCAATTCACAACTCCAAGCTTTTCGGGCACTCCTCTCAGAACTCCTGTTGCTCAGCAGTCTTTCAGCAACCTTGAAGCGTGTCCTGCGTGCACACTGTTTTCCTCACGGCTTCATACTTTGCCAGGCACAACTGATCTTCCAGACCCCGCATTCGCTGCCAACTAGTGGGTGCAGGTTCTCCAGATTATACACCTTGCAAGTCGACCCCTTCACCAGTCATCGCACCTGACACGATAGCGCTCATCCTTCAGCGGGCGTTGAGAGGAGCACAAGCCACACCCAGAATGCCAGGCAAGCACGTACGTGTGAGATGGTGCAACACCGGTTGTTTGGTGTCAAACTTTGTGTATTACGCGTCTTGGGCGCTCGTGCCTGTAGCATGCCCTGCCACCACCCCTTCGATGCGGAACTCACTGAGGCAGCCCAGCGCACATAACACACACTTTCCAACAATTTTATGCCTGGAGACACCCTACGTTATGCTGTAAGCTGAACAAAGTTTTGGTCTGTTGCTACCGACCTGTAGTCCTCACACCACCCGCCCCCTTCATATCCTGCGCCTCTGCTGCAGGGTCCAAGCCTGCGGCTGTGCTTCTTGCAGCAATATTGCTATCTTTTGTTGTGATAGTGATATCCTCAGATACAGGTAGGCCACAAAGCTTGGCCATTCGAAGGGCGGTCTCACCCTCTTGCTGTCGTCCTGCAAAACCGTCTTAACCCAACGCAAGGACACAGCCTGAAAGCAGTTCATTGTGACACAAAGTTCAGAACCAAGCAGTTCAGTGTGCTGCTTTGTAAGCGGCAAAGCATTTGCAGGCTAAGCCTGAGACTGCAGTTTCGTAATTAGTCACAGCGTTAGCGTTCAGGATTCATGCCTTTCCCGCCCTTGCTTACAGGTTTGACGATTAACGGTGACAAGGTTACAGTGTCGCTGCCTGGCGATGAGTTCAAAATCACGCTGAGCATCCCACATACAAACCCTGGTGGTTTCAAGTGTGGACCGACCAGTCGAAAGTTCGCAACCAGGCTCGCCAGCGCACTGGCAGAGGCTTTGAAGCAGACAGAGTACCAGGCACCCCTTGACGCCGTATTCTGTGCTTGGCCCGATGTGGGGCGAAGGGGCAAGCCGCAGGAGCCGTACCAGACAGGCTTTCTGGTGCGCTTTGCTGGAGCGCTAACGCCGGCGCAGCATCGCAACGTGGTTAACAAGCTGGCGAACCTGCCCGCTGTGTCCACAGTGCTGCGGCAGGTGGGTGCGACGGTGCTGCAGTTGACACAGACGCACGCTGAGCCGCTGGCGGCGACTTCCGACGAAACCCCCAAATAAGCATGTCGCTAGCCCTGGCCAACGGAAACAGAGAGCAGGCTTGCAACTTCCTTGGGTTCCTGTGGTAGGCGTAAATTGTATGATGCAGGAGTATTGGGGTCGAGCATTTGGTGGAGCAGATGCATGCGTGTCTGCGCAACTCGATGTGGTGCAATCCCCTTTCTCCGCCTGCCTCCTTGCCTGCCTCCAATTCATCGGAAGTCCCCAGACCCCGCCTTATGCGTCAGTGCGCTTGGCAAACCTGCACACAGCAGTCCATTCTTGATCCGCAAGCCGTGAACTGTTGAAGTCAGACTCGTGTTTGGTAGTGCTCCCTGATGGAGCCACCAATGGCCTGCACAAGTCTGTGCAAGACACCAACCTCAGCGCACGCGTGGTGTTGACATGGGGATCTGTACTGTGATAACTGACAAGGCAACTGCAGGCGGTGTTCGTGCATGGTAGTCCTCTGGGATTCTGCCACCACATGACCACCGCTTTCATCAACTAGCCGAAAATCGTTGTGGCGTCGACCCTGTGCCTGGCTTTTTCCGTTCACGTCCTTCCATTCCAGGAATTCATCGTCAGTCATTTGCCTCGACGCACAAGCTCCTTCAATGTGCTTTATTGATCCATTCATGCCAAATTCAGCTGCTTTGCTCTTGATCCCCTAGTTTTCACCTCATCAAGCACTGGCAGCAACCATGTGCGTGTTAAGCACGCATGCAGGGTCGATTTCATGGTCTTTACTTTGCAAGCATGCCGTCTCAAAGCATCTGCCTGAAGCACTGATGTAACTCAGTAGCGGTGCCAGCTGTGCGTGCATGCTGATGCGGCTGCTAAGCCCAGCAAAACACACATTGTTAACTTGGCTGGTCCTGGCTATGTAACCATACCCAGCTCTGCTTGCTTCGCCCGGAGTTCAGTCCACTTGGCGGTAGCACCAGCAGCTGCTCAATCGGGCTGGACGCCCACATTACATTTCACCGTCCTCGTAGGAACATGATAATGATCCCGCATGCATCAATGCAGCACGCAATGCAGCCTCGCCTGCCTTGTCGAGGTGCAGCCGGACTGTGTAATGTTCGTGTTGCCTTCGGCCGCTGTGTGGCTGCCAACCGCCACCATCGCATGCAACCGCCATGCGCTGGGCAAGCATCCGAGTGACAGCACGAGCTGAACATTGAGGCGGCCTGGGCGAGGAGTGAACACCCCGAGAAGCCACCTCAGCATGACAGCGTACCGCGCATGCATCCTCCTTGCCAATACACAGATGAGAGCACCGCACTGCAAGTGAGGGCCTAACCGCACCACCCCCGTGTTGCGTGAGGAGGCGCACACGGGTGCTCAAGTGAAGCACCGCAACAAACGCGCCGCCTGCTAGCGAGGGGCAGGGAGGGTGTCATCCGCACAAGCCAGCAGCTGCTGGCCAACATGCATCCACACGTGCGCATATCCACCTGCCCCCACACCATCACCACCCACACAGGCGTATGGTGTGCGCCACTGTATGCCTTGTAGCACCGCCACTGCTGCAAATGCCTGTATCCCCACGGCCGCCACTGTCTGGGCAATTGCCTGCACCACTGCTGCACCGCCACCGCCACTGCACCGCCACCACTGCTGCGTGGCCGCCGCTGCCTGCACCGCCCTAGAGCGGCTATAGGCCGGCCGGCAGGTTGGTCACCTCAGCCGTCTCCACCACCTGCTCTCCGTCCTTGGCGAAGCTGACGCGCAGGCGCAGCGCCACCGGCTTCTGAGCGTGCATGTCGTTGCGCAGCGCGATGCGCTGCGTGATGGGGCTGCCTAGTGCGCTGAGCGCGGTGCCGGACGCCGGCTCCAGCTGCAGCCGGATGTAGCGCGGTACTGCCACCTGCATGCGGGTACAGGGGCATGTACAGTGATGTGTCAGCGCATGCATGCATCACATACGAGCATCTGGCGTGTCGTCCCATGTCAAGTGTCATGCGGTCATGCACATGCAAGAATTCAAGGTAGGCTACGTTGAAGCGCACCAAGGAAGAGCGGTTTAGATGACGCACTGCATCCCAGCATTGCTGTGTTGGGTCCAAACTTCCATGCACACAGGTGCACTCTTGCACTCTGCGTGCAGACAAGCGTGGCCAAACGCAGTCGACATGCCATACGCGCGTTGACCTGGGCGAATGTCTGGCAGGCAATCACTCGCAGGCGAGCAGCACGCCTAATCACTACTACGGAGAGGCCTAGCTAGGCTGCTCCAGCCGGCGACCGGCCGACTGACCTGCAGGGAGAAGTCAGTGATATCGGAGATGCCGCTGTTGGTGACTGTCGCCAGGATCACCGTCTGCGCCAGGTCAGCCGCGTTGGGCTTGGTGAACGAGAACATCACGCTCACGCCGTGGCCCTGCCAGATCGTCACCGGCGGGAACACCGCGCTGGCCGCGGCGGAGGCAGAGGCGGCGGCGGCCGCGGCAACGGACGCGCCGGCAGCGGTGGCGGCAGGTGCTGGGGGCTGTGCCAACGTGGCTGCGGCGTCGCCTGGGGGCCCTCCCAGCATAGACATGAGAGCGGCCGAGCCCTGCACGCAACAGCGGCATTATGGTGTGCACGTGTGCACATAACGCTTGTTTTCTTCTGAGGCGAGGAAGCATGAAGGGGAAAGGGCTATGGGGGGCCACAACCACGCGCAAGGCATCCACGTGCAATGCAATGCCATGCCTCGGGGGGCATGCCATGGGCTTGCACCGCTATGCAGACGAGTTTGGCAGTGCCGCTTGTGAGTGAACGGAGCGCCGTCATGTGCCAAGCGTGATAGCAATGAATGCCGCATGGTCAGGACCCACGGGTGCTGCCTGCTGAGTTACTGGCATTCACTTGGGAGGCGCAACATGAAGCCAAGCATGGAATCGATAACGTCAGGAACTGATGGTGCTGAGGCGGATATGGGGGGCGTGGTGGTGGTGGTGGTGGTGAATCCAGAGTCACCCACCGCTGGTGCGGCAGCAGGCGCCGGAGGGCCTCCGCCACCCCCCAGCAGGTCCATGAGGTCCATGGCGGCAGCAGCGGCGGCAGCGGGGGGCGCGGCCGCCGGGGTGGGTGCTGCCGCCGTAGGGAGGACGCTGATCCCCCCCAGGAGCGCATCCAGGTCGTCCACAACAGACTTGCTGGGCGGCGCGGCGCCCATGCCATTCGCTGAAAGTCAGCAAGCGCAACAACACGGCAAGCAGGCAAACAGCAAGCAACGGGGTGAGCAGGTAGTTGTGTCCGCGCTGCACCCCGGCCGCACACGCGCCATGGAAACGCCCTACTTTCAGGTAAACACATGACCACCGCTTGCACCGTGCTCATGCACGATGCCACCACCATCCACCTGCGTCACCTCCTGCATTACTGTACCACAGAATTCTCTCCATCTGCTCCTTTCCCCACACGCACATATGCCTTTGTCCTACCGTATCCCCTGTACTTCAGGATCATGCCATCGCGTACGTCACCATGACTCACCCAATAGGTCCAGGCCCAACAAATCGCCGCCAGGCTTGCTCCCTGCAGCCGCCGCCGCGGGCGCCGCGCCCGCCGCCGCGCCGCTGGGCGCCGCCGCGGGCTTTGCGGCGGCGTCTGTGGCGCCCGAGACCGCCGCGCCGGAGCGCTGTGCGAACTCTGCCTCGTCCACCACTGGCATGCGCTCCAGGAGCTGCGGGCGGATCTTCTCGTGGTTGAACATCTTGGAGTACTCACACGCCCTGCATGCGCACACGCACACGCATAGGCATGCCAAACATGTCGAGTCGATTTTGATTTCCTGGATTGTTGTATTGTTGTTGGTCTGTCTGCAGCTGGGCAAGCTATGGGCTGTGACACTCCAGAGGGCTTTGGCCAAGGCTGATGCTGTACTCCAGTGTCCAGTGGATGAGTGAGCCACTTGCTTTGGTGCTGGAGCCGTTTGCGTAATCCATACAGCCGCGTTCAAAACACCATGCACAGTGTTGCACACAGGCAGCCCTTGCGCCTCGAACGTACCGTGTCTGCGCCTCCAGCAGCGCCGAGGCGTTGTTGCGCGCGAGGTTGGCGCGCAGGCGCGCCACCTGGCCCGGCAGGCGCGCAGTGAGCTTCATCATGGCGGTCAGCGCCAGCTCGCGCGTGGCTGGCTCCTTGTGCTTGCGCAGCGTGACCTCCAGCAGGCTTACGATCTGGGTCATGTGGGTCACACGTGTTGAGTCATGTGGGTCGCGTCAGTGGTGCATGTGGGTCATTGCATCAGTGGTGCATGTGCGTCACACATGTGAGTCCATGTGGGTCGTCGCTCATCGCATAAGTGGTGCATGTGGGATATACTGTGAGTCCATGGGGTCGTCGCACGGTGACAAGATGTGATGTGAGTCATGCAGGCCCTGGCACTCTGGCAGGGTGGTGCTGCAGTTGACACCGTACCGCCTGCGCCAACTTGAGCGGCAAGGCACGCCGTCCTCTTTCCCTGCCGCTAAACTTGGCGCAGGCTGCACGATATGGACACGCACGCTGCCCTGGTGCGTTGCACCACAGCCCGGGTGTCATCTGGCAGGTCAACCATCGGTAGCTAGTAGTCACGCAGGCTTCAGTGCAGGCGAGTTGTCTGCGGCCTTGCCCACCATGTCAAACGCACACCAAGTCACCCACATGTGCGTGGCAGCCACTGAGGTGCATCGCTGCCCCCCGCCCCGCCCCCCCCGCCGCGTGCTGCCGCCAAAACCCTAGATGTAAATCTAAAAGCCGCTGAAACCCTAAAACCCACTTGGTCGTCGTTGACCGACAGCGGTGGCTCCCCCTCCAGCAGCGGTCCGCCCATGCTGGGCAGCAGCATCTCACCGAACTCGCCGATGCACCACACCGCGATGCTCACCAGCGCCGGCGTTGCCGTGTCCATGTTGGCGGCCAGCGCCCTGTTGGCACACAGTGCGCAATGTGTATGCATGTACGAATGTGAGTGTGCGTTTGTACAGGGTCACCACTTTTTCGGTTTTTCCCATGGGGCCATGCAGTGTGCTTGTATGTGTGTGATGAAATTTTGGAATGCTGGCTGAACACCGAGCACAACTGCGATGCTGTGCCAGCGCGCAGGTCAGCCATACCAGGCAGGTGGCAGGTGAAGCATTGGTACCGGTGTGTGCATGTGGGGTTGTGGGAGAGCTCCCACACACAGTACGAAGCCACAGCGCACGGCACATGAAGATGAGGCCGCCTGATCAGCCGGCGCATGTGCGACCAAGGGTGGCCTTGGCAACCAATCTTCGTGCCGCAATGCGCATGGAGATGAGGTCGCGCCCCCCTGTGCATGCAGCGTATAGGACCAAACTACTCTAGACAACCTTCAAGAGCGTCATCGTGCAGAATGTGGCGGCGTTGCGTGTCCATGTGATGCGGGGGGGCGGGGCGTGTGCGTGCACGCCGCCGCGGCCGCCCTGGTGCGTCATACATACAGACATGCCCACACAGCCCTACCTGAACAAGGCGCGCGTGGCGTAGCCTGTGAGCTCGGTGGTGTTGGTTATCAGCACCACCAGCGCCCTGCACACCTCCTCCTTGACGTACTGCCCCGCCTGCAGCAGCACGCTCAGCATCTGGTCCACGTGCCAGCGCCGGTCAGGCGCAAACCTGCACAGCGGCAGTGGCCAGCGGGCGGTGGCAGCAGGCGGTGGCAGAGCCGTCAGGAGGCCATCCATCATCAGCATCAGGACAGTGGCATGCACTGAAGCACCTGGTTCGGCTATGACTGATGGCAGTGCAGATGGCATACCCAACGTGGACGTACGCAGGGCGGCTCATGCAGGCTCATGCAGGCTCAGGCGGGTGGGTCATCCATGCGCCTCATCCCACACTTAACCCCCCCCCCCCCTTTGAACCTTATCATACCCGCCCTC
>BDDA01001190.1:5782-18434 GCA_001662385.1 Chlamydomonas asymmetrica | reverse complement strand
GTGGCGCATGACGACAGGTGACTACCAGTGGTAGGTCACACAGCTTACATGCTCGCTACATGTGTCTCTTGTCCCACCTCCCCTCCCCCCCCCGCCCCGGGCGCTCAGCCCCCCTCCTCTCCACCTACCCTCATCCTCATCATGCTTTGATTTCCCACACACCCCTCCGCTCCCCTGCCGCGTGGCACTCGTTTCCCCCAGCTCATGCTTTAATAAATCCACACACCCTTGCCCCCTTGCCGCTCCCCCCAAACATTACCATGCTTCTACTCCTGCTCTCCATCCCCCTCAGGCGCCATCCGCCTCGTGCTGTTGCTTGCTTGCTCCATAGCCTGGCCCTGCTGGGTCGTTGGTTCTCAGCCTGAATCCTACCAGCATCTGCACCATACCTATCACGGCCCTTCCCTCCAGCCGCTGGCACCACACCCCATGCCAGTTGCCTCACAGCTGCATCATACTCTGCCACGGAACTGTACTGCCACCGATGCATGCCTTTATGTACGCTGTGTGGCATGTTTTGCATTAGCAGCACAACGTAGATAAAGGCGTGCGTTCACGGTCTGCATGGAAGCGAGATGCTGTTGAGGAAATCATAGCCAGCATGCATACAGGCCGGAGGAGTGAGCGGATGGACAGCAGGACTCGTTAGGCAGGGTGTGAGCTGGGGTGTGAGAGTACGAGAGAATTTCAACACAGTAGCACACGCACACGGGTAAGGCCGCTGCGGTGCGGCCTCATCCGCAGGTGCGCTCATGGGTGCAAGTGGTGCGCTACCTGTGGCGCAGCTGAATCGGGTGACATCACCTGTGTGGGCTGCTGGGCCGGCTGGATGTACCTGCTGCCAAACCATTTTGCGTGTGTCAATCAATCAGACCAGCGCCTGCATGCGCTGGCATGCCCAAGGTGCCACCAATGCGTGCGTAAGCGGCGCTGCAAGTGAACGGCTGCTCCATGACGCGCAGGAGCATGCATGCAAGCAGCCGCGTCGTCCAGCGCACAGCTCAGCATATAACACGCCTCAGCACATTACATGCACAATCGCTCCTGCCTGCAGCCTGGCGGTGGGCACCTGTGCCCTGCAATGAACCCTTTCCGGTGAACCACATGCCATACTGCCATACTGGTACCAATCAATTTGCAAGCCAAACTGGCCCGCGTGAACACCTCGTCAGCTGCCTGGGCATATACTGGTACCGCACAACACAACGGCAATCAACACGCAAGCCAAACAGCAAGCCGTCCGCGTGAACATCTCGTCAGCTGTCTGGGCATGTGCATACCCAGACACGACCAAACTGTGCCACAGCAGAGCATGTATGCGGGGCTGATGTAAGCAGCCGTGCGTGTGCTAACAGCGACAAGGGGGAAGATGCGTCATGCCTCAGGAGGCTGGTACCAGGATTCTGTTAATAACCCTCATACCACAGCAAGTACCCTGCAAGCACCCACCATGTGCAATACATGTGCAATACATGTACCCACCATGTGCAAGGTGGACGCACTCATCCTGGCACCACGTGCAACCGCTATGGTGCGCGCGTTCACACACACCCATGGCACATGCATCCTCAGGCGCCGGCGCCGGCGCGCAATATGCATGTGCGCACACATGCTGCACACATGCAGTCTCGATCCCTACGCGTATGCACACTGCACAGACTACCAGTAATCGCCAGACTTGAAAAGCTGGCAGTGTTGCACCCAAGCGGGTTGCATCCTGGTTGCATCAATCGCACACGCCTCTAGACGCAGCCATGCTATGTGTCAAGGGGGAAACAGGGGCAGCGCAGCGTTACCAGGGCAAGTGCGGTCATTCAGGATGAGTGCGCACTCAACACTGTACTAGCATGTTGAACCCCAGCAACATCACACGAATCGTACACCCTAAACAAGCCTAACCAGAGAGGCTGAGCACCAGCGCAAACCAGCCGCAAGTAACGCGGTATATACCAAAAGACCAGAAGCACGCAGCAACTAAAACCTGGGGTGCAATGCGTCACGTAGACAAGCGACCGCCAATGACTGATACTTTTCACACACTACGAGTCGTCTTGTGAAGGCCGATCGTGACAAATCTGTACGTCCTGCAGGTGCGGCACGGCCTGGCATGCCTCTGCCAGCCGCATATGCAATATTCCACTACGCGCATGGATGAAGCGCAGCCCGGTGAGGTGCGTTGAGGCCTGCAGCGCATCGCACAATGGCATGTAATCCTGCAAAGGAAAGCCCTGATCGGTTCTTCCATCAATTTCAAGCGTGCAGAGGTGTGAGAGTGCCGTGCTGCCGCGCAGAGCAGCGCCCAATGCAGTAAAGCAAGAATGGTTCCAGTATCCGCCGTGGCCCCAAATGTTGCTCATATTGATGTGCAGCTGTTGCAGGGCTGACAGGTGCAAGGCGCTCGGCAGCAGCGCGCAGAACTGCTGCAGGCCTGCCGCCCCCAGGCCCCAGAGCCGCAGACTCGTCAGGCTGCGCAACACCGTGCAAGACAGCAGAGCGCATGCTGCCAGCTGCTGCCCCTCTGCATTTGGGGGTGCATCCAGTGCATCTGCGGGCTGGTCCTCAACCTCAAGCTCCCTCAGGACAGTCAGGTTGGCCAAGGAAGTGTCCGCAAACAGCTCAACCAGCGGGTGCACGCCCTGCCAGCCCGTAAAGCACGTTGGTAGGCGCAGCCTTGTCAGCCTGCTCAAGTGCTTTGCACGTAGCGCCGTCAAGAGCGCCTGGGTTGCGGGTTCTAACATGTTTTGACCCGTACTCGTGCTAAGCACCTGCAGCGTGCTGAGGCCGGTGGCAGCTGCCATAGCGTTGAACGCAGCCGCGATGCCCTCGGGCTGGCCCTGGATGTTGGGCAGACGCAGCTCCGTCAAGCCATGCAGGTGGGTGCCGTTGAGCAGCATCGCTGCAATGTCTACACCCCCGTCCACCTTGTTCCCCGTGAGGTTCAGCTTGGTGAGGCGGAGGTGCGTTGCGCTGGTGAGGACGCGCACTAGATGCGCTGCCCTGGTTACGCTCTCGATCGAAATGAAGCACCATGCCAGGTCCAACTCACACAGGCGGGAAAGGTGAGTGTGCTGAAGCTGTGTGCACAGCTCATCGATGGTTGGTGCTTCTTCGTCAAAGTGCACCGAGTTTAGGTTCAGGCTGGTGAGCGAGGATGCCAAGTGGGGCGCTGACAACACCTTGACCAAGGCAGAACCACATCTGGGTGAACCAAAGGTGTTGTGTGATAGGTCCAGGTGCTGAACGTATATGTGAGTTGCAGCCGCCAGTGAGGCCGCCAGTGCCTGCCAGCCCCGCCGCGAGAATTCATTGTGTGTCAGGTCCAGTCGCGTCAGGCCTGAAAGGTGGGTTGAACTGAGCAACACACTGCCCAGCTCCTCTGCGTGTTGGCTCCCCATTTGCCTCAGGCTCAGGTGCGTGAGGTTGGCCAGCGACGGATAGCGCAGCGCTTGCATCACCATGATGATGGGGGGTTCATCTTCCGCTTCTTCAAATTCAGGCCACTGCAAGGCCAAGGTGCGCAGACTGGACAGCTCGGAGATGAGGGCCACCAGCGCTGACGCGCAAACAGCCTGATCCGCATCATCGTCATGCAGCCATCCCTGGAAATCGACTGAAAGATGCGCGAGGGTGCCATGCACGTGCAAGCTGCTACACAAACAGGCGAGGGCTGTCGTCAATGCTATTCGCCCAACATGCCATCTGTTCAGCTCAACTTTGGCGAGACGCGTGAGTGAGGCAGGGAGCAGCTCATTAGGATGTTGGTAGGGCCAGCCAGCGCCTTTCCAGTTGTGGGTTAGTTGCCGCATCAGAGCGCTGCTTCGCATGGCAGTAACGCCATGTGCGTAGCACTCACGCCAGCGCCTGCAGACCAGCTTCGTGCCCTTGTTCACGCGGTGGGGTGTAAGAATAAGCTCCAACACGTCATTGGGAAGGCGGTCGAATGGGGAGGGGACGATCTCCGCAGCATCCAGCCGCTGCGCATGCGTCGTGACATCACTAGCAGCCATGACGCGGCGTCGCCTGCAACTGCGAGTGGCTCTTGCTGATCAAGGCCAAGCGCGCGTGTCACGTAAAATACCCGTGGGGCTGTGCAGTGAGGGGGGGCTGTGCAGTGTGTGGGTGTGTAATGGACTGGTGGACGGGTGAAGCAGTCCACCACGTTGCGTACAGGAGGTGCCTGCAATCATCGCAGCACAGCAGCAGGCCCCGCAGTTCAGAGCCATGAGGCCGGGCAGGAGGTGCAGGCTGGAGACATGGCGGGGTGTGTGGCGGGGGCGTACACGCCCGCACACACGCCCGCATTGTTCGCGAGGCTCGTGATGCCTGTACGTGCATGCATGTATGGGGGAGCAGGCACTTTAGGTATTGGACGCCTTGCGCTGGATTGTGCGCCTGTGAATGTGGGAATGCTAGGTGCAGTAAGCTGAGAGCAAGCTGATCACGCTTGAGCATGCGTACTTGCAGGTTGTGCGCCCAGAAGGCCGATGGCTGGTCCGTGGCAACATGCCTGAGCTATGTACCTCTTAGCAAGTCAGGGCTCAGGTGTGGAGCCATCCGGGTTAAAACCCCTAGAAACCCTGCCTGCTGCACTGGACAACTGAGCTATGATCCTGTGCCTCAACGACTGCATCCCTGGTGCTTTGAACTGAGGGCAAAGCAACGCAGGGCTGACCACTCGAACGGTGGCGTCACGACCAGGCGCAGGTGTGGAGCCCATCACCGGTCAATCGCTGTACATGCAGTCCATGACACAGCCAGTACTGCGCACACTACTCACACACCTGCTAGGCGGGCCCTGGTGTTGAGGCACACCAAGTCACGGTTGCAAACTGGTTGGCAAGCGCCACAACACGTTTCACAGTCTGCAGAGGGAAGGCACAGAGACCTGCCGTTATGATCGGCTCATACAAGCGCCGAAGCCATGTGCTTGAAGGTGGGGGTTCAGCAACATCATTTGTTTGCGCGGAGAGTACGAGAAGAGCGTGCAGTTGGCGGAGGAACTTGCGGTTGTCTGCTTTGTGCCCAAACAGCTTGGTAATCTTAATTCAGTGGCCTGACGTACCTTCTTCACCTGTTGTCCCACAGCATTCTGCGGACCAGAGGGCGCGCCTTCACCTGACAACACGCGTGTACCAGCCGGGGGCGGCGCTCTCGGTTTCAGTTCAGCTAGCTGCAGCCAGGGTTGACAGCGTTCCTGTCGCCAAAGTAGGAGGGAAGTTGAGCTGCCAGGAGGAATATATTATCACACCGTCCACGCTGTGTATGCCCCCAAGGTCACCCTGACCAGTGCATGGTAAGCAAGGTTGGAGTGGAGTAGGGGTTCTAGGCAGGGCAGAATAGAGGCAGAGACAATGGCTTGTGCATGTATATGGAGGGAGGTGGGGCACAAGCAAGGGGCGTGATGACTGATGAGGTAGTCTGGCCGGAGCATCTGCCATTACTGCATTGTTGATAGATTGCTCCGCATCAAGCGTACATTCATCAGGACTCCGGCCCAGCGGCGGCAACCTGCCATATGTTCATGTGACAGGTGGTCGTCCGCAGAGATCCCATTCCCAGCATACTGCCTTGCAGTACTGCCCCATACAAGCCAAAGACCGCTCATGTGACGTTGTATGTGCCGCCAGGCAGTTGAGCGGTCATCCATGGCGGCGATTGTGGATTGCTCACTCGCTCACACACGCGTTCTGGCCACACTGCTGGAGGCTGCTTTGCAGGTGGAGCTCAGTGCCAGCCAACTAGTAGCGCATGAAGCCCGCTTGAAATGTGGATGCGGGAGGCATTCTGCATGGGGCACTGGCAGCCTAATGTATTGGCCTGTTTGATGGCGGTCGGTGACGCATGACGGTGGAATGACGGTAGACTGTCACACCGCTCGCACACCCGCTGCAAGTGTCGCTCATCCCACCTTGTTTTCTCCCCCCTGGTCGCTCAGCCCCCAATCCCCAACCCCCCTCATCAGTCATCACGCTATGATTTCCTGCCCCCCTCTCCCCCCCCCCGGTCTCGGCACTTGTTGCGCTCACTCCCGTCCCGCCCACCCCCCAAAATCATCATGCTCATACTCCTGTTCCCCGCCTCCCTCAGGCGCTCACCCCCATCCGCCACCATGCTACTGGCTTGCACGACCCCTACACAGCCTGGCCCTGGTGGCTTGATCGACTCACAGCATGCGCCTCAGTGCCCGCACGCGCCCACGCCCATCCCGCCCCTGCACACCAGCCTCTGGCACTACACACCACCCCAGCTGCCTCACAGCTGCATCATTCCCTGCCGCGGAACAGTACTGCCACCAATGCATGCCTAAAATTCCAGGTCGTTTACAAATCATGCACATTCGTACTTGTAGGCATAGCAGTCTTGAAGCAGGCGAGCTGAAACGTGGTGGTTTGATAGTATGTCAACCCATGCAAGCAACGCACACACATGGCCGGTGCGAGCCCTGAACTAGCCAAGACCTGCAGAAGCGACTCAAGCTGGGCAAACGCAGCCTGCACCACTAAATCGACTCATCACTGCGTGGTATGTCCCAGCGCACGCACAACTCAGCGAATAAGACGTCTCAACACGTGCATGCGCAATCGCTCCTGACTGCAGCCTGGCGGCGGGTACCTGTGCCCTGCCTGCGATGAAGCTAACCGTCTCTGGTGTTCCACTCGCCGTACTTGCACCGCACAACACTGCTGCAACGAGACAACTTGCAAGCCAAACAGTAAGTCGTCAGCGTGAACAACTCGTCAGCTGTCTGGGCGTATGCAATGCCAAGTGCCACGGCAAAGCGTGCGGGCTGATGGAGGCAGCCTTGCGGTGCTTACGACGACAAGGGCAAAACGCATCGTGCCTCAGGAGGCTGGTACCAGCAGGATTCTGTTAACCCTCATGCCGCAGTATGTGCAAAGTGGAAGCACTCATCCGGCACCATGTGCAACAGCTGTGGCGCGCGTGTTCATACGCATCCACAGCACAATGAACCCTCAGGCGCCGCTGCACACGCGCAATATGCATGCTGAAACATGCGTGTACACACACAGCACAGACTCAAACCCTACATGTATGCACACTACCCGGCCCCACGGGAACAACACCGCAGGTCCCAGGTAGCAGATACTTCAACAGTCAACACACATGCTGAGTGCCCATGATACCAGCAATTAAGCTCCACCCACCAGGTCTGTCTGTGGACTCATCGGGCCACGCAACGAAATCAGGGAAGGTAAATGCAGATACCGGCAATCGCCAGGTCTGATAAGCTGGCAGTGCTGCGCCCAAGAGGGCTGCATGAGTCTTGCATCAATAACACACGTCTAGATGCAACCATGTCATGTGTCAAGGGGGACTAGGATAATCGTCCGCTGTGTAAGCCCTGATTTGTACGTCCTGCAGATACGGCACTGCCTGGCATGCCTCAGCCAACTGCCTCATCAATTTAGCACCATGCAGTTGCACGCAGATAAAGCGCAGCCCGGTGAGGTGCGTTGAGGCCTTCAGCGCGTTGCAAAACGGCGCGACATCCTGCCGAAAAATACGGGGAGAGGTCCCTCCATGAATCCCAAGCGTGCAGAGACGTGAGAGGGCCGTGCTGTCACGCAGAACAGCGCCCAATGCTTTAAAGCAAGAGCGGCTCCACACGACGCTGCCGCTGCCCCAGCTGTTATTCGAGTCCACGTGCAGCTGCTGCAGAGCTGACAGGTGGGAGGCGCTAGGCAGCAGCGCGCAGAACTGCTGCAGCCCTGCCGCCCCCAGGCCCCCGACCCACAGACTCGTCAGCCTGCTCAGCAGCGTGCAGGACAGCAGCGCACATGCTGCCAGCTGGTGTCCATCAGCATTTAACGGTGCATCTAGCGCATCTCTGGGCTGGTCCTCAACCTCAAGCTCCCTCAGGCCAGTCAGATTTGGCACGGAAGCATCCGCAAACAGCTCAACCAGCGGGTGCACGCCCTGCCAGCCCGTAAAAACCGTTGGCAGGCGCAGCCTTGTCAGGCTGCTCAAGTGCTTTGCTCGCAGCGCCGACATTAGCGCCTGTGCTGTGGGCCCTGACACGTGTTGACCCGGGCTCACGCTCAGCACTTGCAGCGTGCTGAGGCCGGTGGTAGCTGCCACAGCGTTGAACGCAGCTGCGATGTCCTCGGGCTGGCCCTGGATGTTCGGCAGGTGCAGCTCCGTCAAGCCATGCAGGTGCGTGCCGTTGAGCAGCATTGCTGCAATGTCCGCATCCCCGTCCACATTGTTGCCCGTGAGGTTCAGCTTGGTGAGGCGGAGGTGCGCTGCGTTGGTGAGGGCACGCACCACATGAGGTGCACCGTTCACGCCGTTCTCAGTAGGAAAGCACGATTCCAGGTCCAACTCATGCAGGCGTGAAAGGCGTGTGCTCTGAACCTGCTCACACAGTTCATCGATACCGGTGTCATCGTCAAAGCATATGGATGTTAGGTTCAGGCTGATGAGCGAGGACACAAAGTGGGGTACGGAAAACGCCGCAGCCAAATCGAAGGCATAATCCATTGTATCGAAGCCGCTGTATGACAGGTCCAAGTGCTGAACGCATATGTGAGTTGCGGCCACCATTGATTCCGCCAGTGCCTGCCAGCCCTCCTCAGAGAACTCATTACGCGCCAAGTCCAGTCGTGTCAGGCGCGAAAGGTGGGATGAGCTGAGCAACACACTGCCCAGCTCCTTTGCATGCTGGTTCCCCATGTGACTCAGATGCAGATGCGTGAGGTTTGCCAGTGACGGACAGCGCAGCGCTTGCATCACCATGATGAGATGGGGATCCTTGTGTAAGCCTTTGCATACATGCCACTGCAAGGCCAAGGTGCGCAGGCTGGACAGCTGGGCGATGAGCGCCGCCAGCGCTGACGCATAAGCAGCCTGTGTTGCAGGGCCGTCATCCGGCAATGCTCCGAAATCGACTGAAAGATGTGTGAGGGTGCCATGCACGTGCGGGCTGGCACATAAACAGGCAAGGGCTGACATCACTGCCGCGTCGCTGAGATGCCACCTGCACAGCTCAAATCTGGTCAGGTGGGTGAGTGAGGCAGGGAGCAGCTGACCAAGACGTTGGTAGGGCCAAACAGCGCCTTCCTTGTCGTAGGTTAGGTACAGCATATGAGCGCTGCTTCGCATGGCTGTGACGCCATGCGTGTAGCACTCACGCCAGCGCCTGCAGACCAGCTTCGCGCTCCTGTTCACGCGGTGCGGTATGATTATGACCTCCAATACATGATTCGGAAGGCGCTCGAAATGACAGGGGGCGGTCTCCGCAGCATCCAGCTGCTGCGCATGCGGCGTGCCGTCAGCATCAGCCATGACGTGGCGCCGTCTGCAGCTGCAAGTGCCTCTTGCTGATCAAGACCAAGCGGGTATACTAAGTACAATTCTTGTGGGGCTGTGCAGTGTGAGTATGTGTGGGTGTGTGGTGGACTGGTGGGCGGGTGATGAGGCAGTCCACCAGGTTGCCTAGGAGGTGCCTGCAAGCAGTGCAGCAACAGCAGGCACCGCAGTTCAGAGCCATGTGGCCAGTCAGGAGGTAGAGGGTGGAGGCGTGGCGGGACAGCGGGCGGCGGGCGTGCGCCCCACACAAGCATGCATGGAACGCGAGGCTGCTGATTGCTGATGCATGTGCGCATCTGTATGTATGGGGAGCAGGCCCTTCAGGTATTGGACATTCTGTTCTGGATCTGCACATCTGGGAATGCTGGAACAAATAGGAAGAGTAAGCCGAACGTCAGCATGCTCAAGCGTGCGTGTGCTCTCTCAAGGTTGTGCGTTGTGTGCTGCCAAAGTCCGCCCTCACTGTGGCCCCCAGGAACGTGCCCCCAGGAGCTATTCACCTTGGCCCTCAGCAAGTCAGGCTTGACACAGGGTGCTGCTGCACTGGACGTCTCGGCTATGGTCCAGTTGCCTCAGCTGTGGCCGCCCTGGTGCTGTGCAGCATGCGAAGTCACGCGAGGGTATGTAGCGAGGGTGATCATGCGCACAGTGGTGATCATGCGCACAGTGGCGTCACTGTGGCGTCTCAGATACAAAGCCATCACCGGTCAATCGCTGTACATGCAGTCCATGACACAGCCAGTACTGCGCACACTCACACACCTGCTAGGCGGGCCCTGGTGTTGAGGCACACCAAGTCACGGTTGCACGCTGCTCAAAACACGTTTCTGCCTGGACCGTCCGAAAATGCACCAGATCTGTAAAGGGAAATGACAGGGACATGTGTCTATGATAGCCTCAAACAGACACCAAATCAACGTGCTGGACGATGGGGCTTATCACCAGGGTCTTGCTTTCGCCGTACGACGCACAGCGGGCACACGAACAGCGGGCACACGAACAGCGGGCGGAGCAACTTGCGCTGGTCTGCTTTGTGCCAAAGCCGCTAGGTGCTCTTCAAAGGCCAGACATACCTTCTTCCCGCAGCTGTCTGCTAACCAGAGCGTACGCCTTCATCCGCCTGCTGTGCATGTGCTAGCCAATGGCACCAAGGCATAAGTCCGCTTTCAGAAGGTGCAGCATGGGTACAACAGCGCTGTCGCCAAAGTGGGAGAGAATCCGGGCTGCCAGGAGGAATACCTTGTCACACCGTCGCACTGTGTGCACCCAAAAAGGGGGAGGTTATTGGGGAGTATTGAGACCTGACCGGACCAGGTGAGTGGACAAGGGGGTTAGGCAGTTAGGCAGGATAGAGGCAGAGCTAACAGCGCTTTGTGTGAGAGTGCAGAGGGAGGTGGTGAACAAGCAAGGGGCATGATGAGGTAGTCCTGGTCGGTCGGTTTGCATTGCATCAGGCGTGCATCCATCTTTCAGGAACTAGGCCAATCCGCTGCACGCCGCCAGACAACGCCATGCTCACCCAGGTGTTCATTCGCACAGATTCCATTCCCAACATGCTGCTTTGCTAGCCCCATGCCGGCCACATACCGCTCAGGTGATGTTGTATGGGAGTGCTTGTGCCGCCAGGTAGTTGAGCTGAGTTAAGCGGTCGTTCATGGGGGCAATTGTGGATTGCTCGCTCACTCACGCAGCACACTTCCTGGCCCCACTGCTGGAGGCTGTCTTGCAGGTGGAGCTCAGCGCCAGCCAACAAGGAGCGCACCGCTGCATGATGGCCATCTGCTGCACTATGGATGCAACAGGCATGCTGCATGGGGTAATGGCAGCCAACGTATTGCTCTACCCGTCTGTATGGCAGTCAGTGGCGCATGCCGGCAGGTGACAGTGGAATGGTGGTAGGTCCCACCGCTTGCATACTCGCTGCAGGCTGTGCCACACATCCCACCTTCCTTTCCCTGCCCGCCGCTCGGCCCCACCCCACCAGCCCTAACCCCTCATCATGCTTTAGTTTTCCCTTCCCACCCCCCCCCCACGCTCTGCTCCCATTGCGCTTACTCCCCTCCATGCTCACACTGACACACCATATACACACACGCCCCCTTGCCCCCTTGCCACTCCGGCCCCCCCCTCCCGCCCCCATCATCATCGTGATCCTGCTCCCATCCCCCTCAGGCGCCCACCCCCATCCGCCATCCGCCATTCGCCGCTTGCTTGACCTCTCCACAGCCTGGTCCTGGTGGGCCATTGGCTCTCAGCCTGATTTCTACCTGCATCAGCACCATACCTTTGCACTCATGGGTGTGGTGCCTGTGCCACACGCTGAACCGGAGGGCCGCCGCTGTGCGGGCTGGATGTATCTGCTACGATACCATTATGCGTGCGTCAATCAATCAGCTCAGCAAGGAAGCGGCGCTGCAAGTGAGCGGCTGCTCCCATGATGCGGAGGAGCATGCATGCAAGCAGCAGCGTCAACCAGGCCGCAAACAACACGCCACGACGCGCCAGGTAATTGCCTGCAGCCTGACAATGGGCACCTGCGCCCTTGCAAAACCGTCTTTGGCAAATCCCTTGCCATACTGGCACCGCACAACACACCAGCAACGAGTCAGCTCGCAAGGCCAGCGTAAGCCGTCCGCGTGAACAATTCATCGGCTGTCTAGGCGCATGCGCACACCAGAGAAGACCAAGTGCCGCTGCAGAGTAAGCAGAGCATGCGGGGCTGACGGAAGCTGCCTTGCATGCGCTTACAGCGACAAGTGAGAAACGTATCATGCCTCTCTCGGGAGGCTGGTAACAGAATTCCGGCAATCCTCATGCTGCAGCAAGTATTCACCCTGTGCACCGAATGCACCAGCTATGGTGTGCACGTTTGCACGCATCCACGGCACAATGCATACCCGGCACAGGCACGCCATGCATGCATATACATGCATGCCCAACAGGCCAACACGCTGCACAGGTGTTGTCCCTATCACTAGGCGTATACACACTGCATGGCCCCATGGGAACAACACTGCATGGCCCGATGACCCATCCATACAGTGGGGGTTGTAGGCTCCGCCCCCCTTCCCCCCCGCCCACACACTGATAGGCCCATCCATAGGCCCTTCCCTAGGCCCTGCTGGGCCTTTACAGGCTGACAGGCTGGATGTCACTAACAGCATCAGCAGTCGTGCCTTGACGACTGCTTTTGCAATACACACCCCTGCCCACCGGCCTCTGCCACCCCGCAGCCATCTCATATGCATGTCTCACAGCTTCAACACACTCTGCCATCGACCTTTTGTTGCTGCGAGTGCTGCAAAATGCGCGTGAGAGAAGG
>BDDA01001189.1:0-22949 GCA_001662385.1 Chlamydomonas asymmetrica | reverse complement strand
ATGGGGGAGCAGGAGGGGGCGATGGGGGAGCAGGAGGGGGGGATGGCTGAGGAGGGGGGCTAGGCTGTGGTGGGGGCACAGGTGGTGGGGGAGGGGGGCTGGGAGGAGCAGGCGGGGGGCTGGGCGGGAGTGGGGGCGGTGCAGGGCAGTCCAATGCGGTGAGCAGCAGCGAGTTGGTTGCCATCAGGTCGTTGTTGGGTGCGATGGTGCAGTTACGCGGGCCATTCTCAGGCAGCGGGTAGTAGCCAAAAGCACCAGGCACGTCAACAGGCACCACATATGGACGGTTGGCTGGGTTGAGGTTGCAGTTGAAGCGGGGCAGCACGGTCGATGCACCGCAGCTGTACGGGCAGACGCTGTACACACCATCGCCATTGATGTTACCAGTCTTTGTCCACTGCAGGCCCATGTAGGACAGGCATCCAAGGCCAAGGCCAGTCTGTGGGTTGGATCCAGCAAGCTGCTGCCATGCGAACTGGGTGGAGAAGAAAGAAACCAGCTGGTCGACTGATTGATTGTTCGTCATCAAGTACTGGATGCCCATAATATCCACATCGGGGTAGGCTGAAGTGCCATCAGCGCCGAAGTTCTGTGACGCATACGGGCAGGCCAGGGGGGGAGACCAGAACTGGCAAACGTTTTGCACCAGCGACCAAACTTTGGTCACGTCCGTCTGTGTGAAGATCTTGAAGCGTCCGTAGAAGAACAGGGACACCCACAGGGAGACAGGGGGAGGCGAGGGAGGAGGGGGCGAGGGTGACGGGCTGGGCGGAGGCACGGGTGGGGAGGGGGCAGGAGGAGGAACTGGCTGAGGTGGGGGTGCCGGCGGCGGGTTAGGAGGCGCGGGAGAAGGCGGGGGCGAAGGTGGCGTAGGAGGTGAGGGAGGGCGTGCGTTGAGGGAGCAGGCCGGGGGCAGGTCGTTGATGTTGATCACGGACGACGTGCCGTCCCACGCAACCAAGGTCACAGCAGTCGAGGCAATAGCAGCAGCCTCCGCAATAATATTCGGGTTGTTCTGAGAGCACTGCAGGCCGTACGGAGGCAGGTTCGTGGAGGTGGTGACGGCGTTCATGGTGTAGTTCGCCGCAGCGATTTCCAGGTAGAGGCTGAAAAAGTTGCTCGTCCGGATGTCGATGGTTGACGAGCTGCAGGCACCTGACAGCGGGTTGACAACAGCTCCGCTGGGGCAGAAGGTGCCCAGTGCAATTCTGCTGGTGGCACAGGCATACTTTGCCCACAACGTCGACGTGCCGACCGTGCCTGCGGTGTTGCCAGGAAACCAGTTCGCATACTGGCCAGATGCTGGCGCAGTCCCGAAGTTGGCTGTGTTCACAGCCAAAATGCTGGGGAACGGTGATGTGGCGTCCGGGTTCAGCACACTGGTAATCAGTGGCTGATACTGAGTGCTGCTGCTGGGGTTGAGCGTGGCGGTGATGATCAAGGCATCATCGTAGTTTTTGTACACAACCACTGAGCCGAACACCTTGCCAGTGTTGCCTTTCTGCACCAGCGAGTACACCTTGAGCTTGCTGGCGCAAACAGTTGAGCCTGCAACTGTGAACGGAGCGCTGGACGACCAGCCATCCGGCAAGGCGCAGACCGAGTCAAGCGTCCCCCACGCATCCGAGGTCTGCAAGTCAGAGCAACACAGCAATATACATTCCGAATTTAGCATCACGAAGGTCTCAACGCGCAAGTCAAGGCCACAACAACAGCCCCAACCCTTAACTTGCCAGCTCGTGATCACTGTCGCGAGCACCCCCAAACATACATACGAAACACGCTGCCGTGTACAATCACAGCAATAGCAGAGAAGCTGTATGGCTGTTGGCAACCTCTGTGCTGCTCCTGAACCTCCCAGCAGCCCGTGGACTCACTACGCAGGAGGACTGGCTGGACTGCCCATTGTTGACATTGCAAGGGTAGGCAGTCGTGTTGCGGGTTCCGAACGCGCAGTAGGTCTGGATTCCAGGAGCGCAGGTAGAAACACAGGCCGCGTGGGCGTAGCCCGCGAGGGCTAGGCCCACGAGAGCCACCAGGAGCAAGCTCCTGGCCATTGAAGAATCGGAGTGGCTGCAAGCACGAAACACAGACAGGAGTTATACTTGGTGTTGCGCGTGCAACAACCGCACGAACTGGCAGCGCACTGCTGGGTATTAACGCACTGCTGCGAGCTTGTTTGCCTCCTAGTATTTCGCCTGGCACAGCATCCATCAAGTCCGGCGTTTTCAAGCAACGTCCAGAGGAGCTCACCTCACTGACCGCGCTCTCCAACTGCTAGCTTTCAGCGGTCCGTAAGAGCACAGCTGCGTCCACGCTCCCTGTGTAACGCAGTCAAACGAACGCAGGTTTAGATACGAGAGCTGCAGCTGCGAGCCTGCTATGAGTGAGGTTCTTGGGCTCACGCCAAGGTTTGGTGTGCTGTGATGGACTGCTGCTGATCAGGCCGCCAAAAAGCTACGCCACCATAAGCTTGCCTGTGAGCGCGTGCACCACAACTGCGGTGCTGCCAAGTCTGCGGTCGCAAGGAGTCCTGGGCTCCGGCTAAGTGAGCCTCTGTTGTGATTGGAGCTTCAGATGATTAGTTCACCTAAGTCGCCTTTCCAAAGTCACAAGCAAGGCGCCACACTAACTCGGCGCAGCTCAGAATATGTCGCAAAGCCTACGGTCCTGCACGCTGAAAATGGGTCCCTTTGGTTTTAAGAGACTCAGGTCCTCTGAGAAACAAACATCCCAAAGGCGTTCAAATGCCTCAGGCTCGAATGCCCACCCCCACCACATTCGGGGCCCAGGGGCCCACCATTTTCATGGCGTGCGGACGAAGGCGGGGGGTAGCAGCGAATGAGAGAGGGAGTGCCCAGAGTGAGAGGAGGGCGCACAGGATTTGCAGGAGGCACCAGCACACTCACTCCTTCAAAGTGAAGCGCGGCGTGAGATGGTCATTCGGGCCAAGAGTGTGTGAGAAACTGTGCGCTGGACACAAGTCCAGCAAGTTGCCCAGACCTCATCCTGACGCAAAGCGCTTCGACTTGTATTAGGCGCAGCGGGATATATGCAAGTCCGAGCGCAGTCACGACGAGGAAAAAGTCGGAACCTCGTGTCTCGACTTGCAGGGCTAGCACTTTGCAAAGTTTAGACCCACAAGTGCGACGAAAAGATGGAACCGCGGCAAACCGCGCGCTGTCTGGGTCCAGCATAGATAGCAACATGGGCTGCGCCAGAGGAAGCTTCCCTCTCCCAGCCCAAACCAGGGCAGTACTACCTCTAGCCAAGCCTCAGGGCGAACGTCACTTGTGTCCCTTGCGTCACACCCTCAGCTGCAAGGGAGCTTCTCCTGGCTGGTGGCACTGTCTGCAAACCGCAGCAGTGACTCTTCCGCAAAGCGGGCGCACATGGGCGTCAGGCCTGTACGCAGTGCGGGGAATCACCAGCTGACTGTCAGGCGGGCTAGAAAAGACAGAGCAGGCAGACCTGTCATGGATCACAAAACCGCCGCTGGAGGTGAGGAAGCTCGGCGCTGCTCACAACAGGCAGCAGCAGCAGGGTATTCCTGGCAGGATGTACAGTGCAGGCAGCAGACAGAGGAAGCTTCCTCACGTCGGCAACTCACTCGCTCCGAAGCCGCGCAGTTGGCTGACCCTGACCCAGCGCGCCTCGCTCACATCATCACTTGCCATGGGCGTGCAAGCAGCAGGGTCGTCTAGAACGGCAGCCACCTGCACCTCAGGCAGCCAACAACAGCGCTTGCACCGCGCACTATGACTGCAGGGTCAGGTTAGGATGCGGTGCGCTGTATCCATAGCTTGGAAAGCACAAATACTGCATGGGGGACTGCAGTAGTAGCACTGTCAGAGGACAAGGACTGCACGCGCTCGAGTGCTAGCTACACGAACCAACCCTAGGAAGTGCGCGTTGTAGTTCCGTACACCTGCCAAACAGTTCAAAGCATATGAAGTACTGGCCAGGCAGTCAGCCAGGCATTCCCACCTCGATAATTGCATAGTGGAACTGTATTCGTCCTGTGTGGTCTGTGTGTATGGCGTCACTTGCTGCAAATGGAGTCGGGAAGCAAAGCGAGCTGCTGAAGCCCTCTGCTGCTCGGTCAATGTGGTTTCGCACAGTCAGGCCAACTTCCTCTTTAACTTCCCTGGCAGCACAGTCTGCCATGGACTCCCCTGCACCCACGCACAGTGATCGCACGCGTCGCACGGGTTGGCAGGTTGGCCAACAGCTGTGAGTGGTACGCGAGTGCACACCACTGAAATAATGGGTGCACCAGACAGCAGTGTGAAACGTGCCATGCGTGAGTGGAACCAGCGTTGCAACAGTGTCCCAGATCGCATACCCAGCACGGGGACCACAAACCGAAGCCAGACAATGGCGGCCAGTCAGCAATCCCCCACCAAGGTCCAGGCCTCCTCCTGCAGCAAACGCAGGGTGCATTGCACGCATGCAACCATGAGCAATGTGCATGGAATCCATCGCTGCCACCTATCTGCATGTGCGCCTGCTACAAGCGCGTGAGTACAGCACTGCAGTACAGGCACGCACACCCTTGCCACAAGGGCTAGAGAAGTGGTGCATCAGCGTGCACTGTTGTGTTACATACCCAGATCCATTATGCGACATGCGATATGGCCTCAGAGGAAGCAGCGCATAGAGGCGTCTCGGAGCAGCTACACACACTACTATGCACGTACGCACATACACACTCATCGATGCACTACATGGCCCCACACGCATCATACTTGACCAACCCCACGCTCACGCGCACCGCACTGACACACACGCATGGGGCAGCATGCGCACACTACAGGCAATGGCCCCCACGCATGCCTGGATATGCGCGCACAGCCGCACGCATGCGGTAAAGCAATTTCCACATTGCCCTGCTGTACTAGCAGTCCTCTGCTGCACTGTATGACGCACAGGCTCATGGCGCATTGGCTTTGTCACCTCTCAGCACCACACCACCACACGAATTGTGGCCTCAGGTGCAAAACAGGCAGCAACCCCAGATATCCGCAGGACGTCAACCTCCAGCGCGGTGCGCAATCAACCAGTGCGTGATGCATGAATTGCACCCACCTGGAAAGCTCCAAAGACCCTTGGATGGCTCCTTTGCACGCTTCACCACCAGAACCTGGGCATTAGGTATGTGCCAGCATATGTTGGCGCCAAGTCTGGCCCAAAACCGCTTGAGGGGAGGATACAGGAAATAGCAAAGCCATCAAGCGGCAGTGCGCTACCCCAAGAAAGCACAGGTGCTGCTCACGTGTGGGTCTTCACCCTGAAGCGGCCTGCGTAGGGCAACCAGCGTAGGGGTCACCGAAAATCAGGTCCTGGGACGCCCCTCGCTGGCTTTGATTAAAGCAGTTTGCTGGAATTTGCTTAAAGCCAGCATCCAGCAGCATACTAGCACCCCACCTCTGCTTGAACAGGACAACTCCGACGCCAACCCTGTTTCAAAAAAGAAACGAGTTACGTTGTTAAACAGCCAGTTGGCCAAACCCACGCATCACCGTGCGGAAAGCCTTGGTGCCGCTTACCTGGGTGCATCTGGATAGTGTCGGGTTGTGGCAGAGCTTCCTACTGAAACTGAGCGGTCCCTTGACCCCGCAGCATGCCGCCACCAGCAGGCCTCGTGTAAGAGCAGCAATCGTGCGGGCGCCTGCCGTGACCGCAAAAGAATGGCACGCAGTGCCATGCTGGGCACAGGCAGTGTTTGCCGCTCCAGCTCGCAGTTGAGCGTTAATAGGTGTTTTGAGTGTAGGGACCGTGACTCTTGACTCACAGCACTCGAACGACATTCATCGCGTTGAATAGGTGCCTGAAGCTGTCAGTGATACCAGAGGAAACCACAGGTCAACAGGTGAGTGATGGGCAGTGTTAGGGTGTGCAGGCCCGGAGGCAACACCCTCAAATCGACATCAATTGCCACATGGCTCAGCCCTTTCTCGAGCCCTGCAGTACCGATGCAGTTCAACCACCTGTCAATCCACCACCGCATGCCTCGTGCAGCATCTGCATGAGGGCACGTCTATCCAATGTGTGGTTTCCAACCACAGGTCCACAGCCCACACCCTCCGCCCACCCCCCCACCCACTCCCCCCACCCCCACCCCGCGCCCCGGCTGGTTGCACTAGCGAATTGGAACCTGCAGCAACAGCAGCAAAGTGGCTGGGGAGGCTCATCGGGTTGTGCTGTATGGCGTCTGGCCGGAGGGTGCGCACCAAGTGTCCAGTAGGGCTGAAGCGAGCTGCTGCAGAGTGCAGGCAAATGCCAACCAGGCACATAACAACTGAAACCCTGCCAGGGCTAGGGTTGGAATACTGGCATTGGTTTGCCCGCATGCCACACTATTCATGTGTGGGACCACTGTACTTTGGATGCAGGCACAATACCGTTATGTGCATGTGTGCAATATGGCGGGTTGTCCTCGATCATATGGGGTACGGGGGTCAACACCCGCTTTCTCTCTCTCTCTCCCGCAGGTCGCCCAGCCACAGTTGAGATTGCTCTCAGCGGCCCTCAGATATGTTAGAAACCCCCCGGTGACTCTTGCATCCCTCGTCCGACACCAGCAGCCTGCGCTTGTGCATGAGCATGCGCTGTATGCGAAACAGTTGGGCACTTGGCCTAGCGTGGCACCAACGCCAAGCACCAAGTGAAGGGCAATCTGTGCGGCGAGTGCAACAGAGGCAACGCACGTCACGCGTGTGTGCGTGGGTGGTGCAAGATTGCCTTAGAAGGCGCGTTCGGTGGGTGGTAATGAAAGCACTGCGAAGTGCAGCGTACACCTTCCGCCTATTGGCAGCACATGGCATGGTGTCGGATGGCGTGCCTCGCCCACTGTTGGTTGCATGCACAGAATGATACCGAATAAATGAGTGATGACTGCAGTAGTACTGTGCACAGGCTTGTCCCGAACGGTATACACGTGATTTCGCCGGCCCCTGCACCACGCACTTTGTGCCTGGTCAATAGGCAGTCGACAGCAGACACACATACCGTCAAGGGCACCTTGTGCAAACACTAGCCTCGCACCCTCTCACATGCGCAGCGGTAACAGCAGCAGCCTCCCCCCGCACCAGGCTGGCACAGCGTGAGTAGGGGGAACGTTTGCACCAGGATGGAGGAACGCATGCAAGGCGTTCAAGCATTATGATGCTCACTTAACACTTGTCCGGCTAGCCTGGGTGATAAGCGCTCATGCCACTGGCCGCACTGGCTGGCACCGGGGGCCTCAGCGCTGAGAACGTCTGCTGTGTGTGTGTGTGTGTGAGAGGGAGAGAGAGAGAGAGAGACAGAGATGTTACACGGGGAGATATAGCCTGTGGCTCACCCCACACCAAGCAAGCCACCAGAGTGTGGTTTGTGCGTAAGAAATGCATTGCTCAGCGCCAACACGCCAGCATACACCTTGCCTACGATCTACGACATTACGCAGGTTGCAGACTTGCAGACAGTGCTTTGTGTGTGTCCGCTGTGTCAGCAAGAGGCGCCCATGGGGCCATGCAGTGTGAATCACTGCATGGCCCCATTTGTGTGTGTTCGCTGTGTGTGATTGTGTGTTCGCTGTGTGTGATTGTGTGTTCGCTGTGTGTGATTGTGTGTGGTCGGCGTCATGGGTGGACAACACGGCGAGTTTTTCAATGCACGCGCAAACCGTCCCTTGGTGCGCGGCATGAACGTAATGCCTTGAAGGCTTGGACCAGGCCATCCCATGCGCAGGCGTTTCTGGCGTGCAGCAAAATACCAGAGGTATGAGCCTTGTCAGTTAGTGCAACCCCTACGGTGCGGATGCGCCGATGCATTTGGCAGCGGAGCATGGGGCCCGCGCAACCAGCTCTGTCTACTGCGAGGTCTCAAGGATATCAGACATGTCTTTCACCACCTGCCGGCAGGTTCTCTGTGAGTGACACCGCTTGCTGACATGGCAGCGGGGCCATACACGGCCGGGGCCGTGTGCATTACTGTGTGTATGCAAAGTGGCTGGCAAGGCGGTGGGGTGCTGCCAGAGTAGCAGACAGGCAGGTGCTTCACCACCGGCAGCTCCGAATGCATACGACTGTTTCAAGGCTCCAAGCCCTGTGACCAAAGTGCTCTGGCGTTGAGACTTGCTTTCTGGTACTGGCAGCTTCCACGCAGCGGATACGGTATCCGCGGTTTCGACTGCGCAATGTTGCCAGACTGACATAGGCCAGGGCCGACCGCTTATGTTGTGCCACTCAGTGCATATGCATCCCCTGATAACAGCTATAAATCTCAGGCCGATTGTACAGAAAACACACAGACTCTTCGCACCTTGCCCCGT
Source organism: Chlamydomonas asymmetrica (assembly GCA_001662385.1). Classification (NCBI taxonomy): domain Eukaryota; kingdom Viridiplantae; phylum Chlorophyta; class Chlorophyceae; order Chlamydomonadales; family Chlamydomonadaceae; genus Chlamydomonas; species Chlamydomonas asymmetrica. The sequence continues at coordinate 14,632 of BDDA01001189.1, read as the reverse complement.
AGCCGCCTTCAACAGTTCGCCACTTCGCCTGCTGCAACACCAATAGATACGCGCCTCCAAAACAACCACGATGGCCAAAGCTATCCACCTCACTGCCTACTCAGACACTGACAGCGCCTTTGACAACCTGAAGCTGGTGGACGTGCCAGTGCCTGAGCCAGGACCTGGGCAGGTGCTGGTGCAAGTGTACCTCCGGCCCGTCAATCCCGCAGACCTGATTCTCTTTACGGGAGGTTGGGGTGATGAGACCACGCTGCCCCTGCCTCGTGTGCCTGGGTCCGAGGGTAAGAGAAGCCCTCGGTAGCTTGTTTACGTTTGCCTTGTTCACCAACCACCACCCCTGAGGCTGCCGAGAATGGCCTGGAAGCTGTGCGTATGCACGCCATTGTTGGTGCGAAACCGGCAGGTGTGGGCCGCGTACTGAAAAACGGCCCTGGCGCCAACAAGTTCAAGGAGGGACAGCGTGTGGTGGCTGTGTATTGGACCACTTACACCGACCTCGGGGGTTCCTGGTCGACTCACTGCGTCTTGCCCGAGAACCTCTTGGTGAGCCAGCTTTGCTAGCGCTACGCACACAATTCAGCACTTGAACATTTACAGGACGAAGGTGGAGCACCAATGATTTTTGCAGTGTACTGGTGTGTGCTGGCCTCCACCGCCTGCCGGCTTGTTGTTGTCCTCCGGCTAACGTGTGCTGCGCTTGCATCGGTGCTGTGCCGTGCGCGTGCAGTATGCTGTGCCGGACGCTGTGTCGGACGAGGCGGCTGCCCAAGTCTTTGTAAGTCGAACATGCTGTTCAATGGGCCGCACGCGCTGCTATGACACGCTCGACTGCTTTGCTTGTGCTGGAATTGCATGGGCCTAGCTGCTGCTGATGGAAGGCATGGAGGATGACTGTGCATTGCCTTATGTGTGCGCGAAAATACTCCATGCGTTGCATGGGTGCACTATGCAGTTATTGTCTATCATTTGCAGCGCTACCTATTCAATGTTATACATGTGTGTACGCGTGCATGCAGATCAACCCCTTCACCGTGTACGGCATGCTCAAGGAGCTGTCCGTCCCCAAGGGTGAGTGGCTGCTGCAGACCGCTGCAACCTCAGTGCTGGGCCGCCAAGTGATTCAGCTGGCCAAGCACTGGGGCATCAAGACCATCAACGTGGTGCGCCGCTCAGACGCTGTGCAGGAGCTCAAGGATATTGGGTGAGGCGGGCGCGCTGTGCGGGGATAGATGAGGGGACTGGGTTGCATGCATGCAGGTAGAGCTCCAGGCACAAGTGCCGCTGATTTATTAACATGCATGCATCACTGTCAAGTGCCCAATACAGCAATGCACCTCTGGGTTACCATATGCACGCAACGCGCTGCTGCTTAGCTGCAATATCGCCGCGCAGCGTGGGAATAACGTAGTTTGCGTGTGCTGCTGTGTGCGCTGCAGCGCTGACGAGGTGATTGCCACTGACAAGGAGGACGTGGTGGAGAGAGTCAAGCAAATCACAGGTGTGGCCGGCAGCCTGCTGAGCTTGGACATGCAGTGTGCCTTCCGTGGGGCCGCGCAGTGTGCGTACGCGTGAGGATAGGAACTGCGTCTCATGATGGCGATGTGTCTGGGCTAATCTGGCGGCTGCCGCAAAGCGAACAGCGGTGTGATGGCCGTCCCACACGGCGGCGGGTCCTGGGTGGGTGGGTGTGGCGTGGCCAGCTGCAAGCGGTCCGTGAAGTGTCTCGCCGGATTGGGCTCAACAACCCAACCGCTGCTGCACACGAGCATGAGCTTTGCCTCCCCCTCACCCCGCAATCTTTCCGCTGACCACTGATACCTGACCCCTGACCACCCACCACGATCTCCTGCAGGCGGTAAGGGTGCGTACGCCGCCATTGACGCTGTGGGTGGCGTGCTGGCCGGCAAGGCGTTGACGGCACTGCGCAGCGGCGGCACGTACATGGTGTACGGCTTCTTGGATGGCAACTCAGTGCAGGTGTGATGTCCTGCATGGGCAGTGTGTTCAGAGTTATGTGGTTCCCATGGGGCCATGCAGTGTGCTTTCCGTGGGTCCGTGCAGCGTGTGTGTGCGTGATGATGGGATGATGGGCTCTGTGTGTGCACTCACAGACTGGGCTGAGGGACGCTTTTGCAACTTGTTGCCTGGCATGTCAGCATGCGTGTGGCAAGCGCCTTTGCCCGGCTTGTTATTATCAGTATCCTGTGGCGTGCCTGCTGTGCTCCTGACCCGCTGCTTCGCAGCTGACCACAATCGACCTCGTCATGGGCAAGACTGCTCGTGGCTTCATCGTCCTGCCATGGTGCGTGACGGACACACCAGTGAAGCAGTCTGTCTGGTGTTCACAAAACGCCTTGTAGTTGGCCAAATGAATCTCAGCACAAGACGCATGTGCCACCGTGTTTGCATGGTTGCCCAGTGCACACACTGATTTCAGGACTGTCCGCATGTGTGAGGCAATGGTGCTTCCGTGGGGCAGGGGCATCAGGGGAAGTAAGAGTGGGTGGCAGTGGCAGAATGCTGTCCCGCACATTTTCACTCCTGCCCTTGCCCCGGCTCATTCATGTCCTCACCATGAATCCCACGTAACCCGCCTGCATGGAAGGTGCACTCCCCAGACGTGTACCATGAAGCTTCATCTGTCACGCCCATGCAATCGTGCTTGTAGGATCGAGCGGCCTGACAAGGACGCAGTCGTTGCTGAGGTGTGGAAGCTGCTGGTGGACAAGGTCATCGTGCCGTTCAGCGGTGAGTGGCGGAGGGACGGTGAGCAGCGGGGCGCCTGGACCATGACAGCATCATTCCATACATCATGCGGGAGGTGGCCACGCAGATCGGGCGTACATCCCATCATGGTCCACAGCCCGCAGTTCCGTTTTGGACATGCATGCTTAGCGCTGCCATGCAGGCATGTCGGGTTGTGTTGGTGCGCTCGCATGTACATGATGATGCGCTCCTTTGGAGCTCCCACCACTGGCCCCCTGCCACCAGCCCTCACAGCTGATGGTTGGCACGCTCCAGTTTACGGCCCCCACCCCCCACCGCTCCTTGCGCAGGTCGTTCTTACCCCCTTGAGCAGTTCAAGGACGCCCTTGCAGCGTCAGAGTCGGCGGCACGCGGCGCCAAGCTGTTCCTGCGAGGCTGATGCGATGATCAGTCGTTGCTGCCCAGCTCGGGCCACCACATGATGTATGATATGCGATGGCACTTCCGTAACCTGTCGCCGGTCTGGCGTACCTCCGGTGCTGTTCTGTTCCAAGGTTAACGCTGATCTTATTCATTTCTTGGCTTCCAATCTTCCACTTTCATCGCGTTGGCTGATGTGGTCCCCCTCCTGCGGACGACTGGCCTGGTAGCGTCTGACACAACGGTGATGCCACGCAGGCGCATCTACACCGCACGTACACGCCCCAAGCCGGCATCAGTAATGCAGGTTGCGATGTGCATGGCGCGGTGCTCAGGGACAACATGCATGTGGCAAAGCACTGAGAAACAGTCGAATGCGTGCATGCCACGCATAGCGCAGAACATGCTATTACGTCAATGAAGCTGCCATGGATTGGTGACAGCGCTGTACTTTTACAGGGCCTCGGGCCGTGTCGCCCATTGCTTATTCTTACCCCTCGATGCGGCGTGTCCTGGACCACAATTTTGGGCTCTGGGGACGCAGTTGCTGGTGCATTCATGCTGAAATTGTTGGCTCATTTTGGTATGACAGTGCAGCTGTTTTCGTAAGCATTGTACATGCACTGTCCGCTTCCTGGCCCGATGCGAACTCAACCGTGCCAACAGCACCTCTTTGCAACTGAACTCCCAACCAGCAGGAGGTAAACTTGCAGTGAAACTCGGTGAGCATGAACTGCTCTTAATCCCTCTGAGTCGCGTTTGTTCCTGCTCGGCTGATCTCCATTCTTCTTGTCGAATCACTGTTGGCCGTCACTTATCGCGCGGATTGCTGCCGCGTCATCTTATCAGTTATCAGGCCTGCGGGTGCATGGAGTGTCCCCAGGTGTCATGGACTCATGGTTATAAACTGCCCCCAAGCTAGTTGCCATGCCTGATGTTCATGCTTGTTGCTGTATGCCTGAACTAGTTCTGGACCAACTGCCGAGCGTATGCTGAAGGTTCAAGTGTGTGCGCCATCACGTGGGTGCATGGAGTCTCCCCAAGCAAGTCATATATCGCACCCCTGTCCCCATGCAGCCTGCTTGCTGCCATGCCTGCTATTCATGCTAATCCCTGTACGCCTGGACTACTTACGCACCTGCTCCTGAATCCATGGAGGCAGCTGCGCACCTGTGTGTGGGCATGTTCGGATGCCCCTGCTGCCTGTAAGACAGTAAAGGAAAACACTGCATGATTGGTGTTTGGACGCTCCCATGTACTGCTGTCACTCAGAATTGCGCAGGCGTGTGGTCCATCTGGCTTGGCGGGAGCGCTGGAGGGCACGCCATGCGATCCTGGTGCCGCCACCGTGGCCACTGCCTGCACTGTCCAGGAACGCACAACTGCGAGTCCATGCGAGATGGACCTGTGTGCACACCGCCATTTCCCCCAGCCTGGCCAATAGATTGTCTGCGCTCAGCAGGTTTGGTCATGCACAGTGAGGCTTGCTGTGTCTGCGTGGTACGTAGCAGTGAGGCCAACCCCGCCCCCTACCCATCCCCCCTCGCCTTCCTGTGTGGGCACACGCTGCTGGTGTGCGTTGCTGCTTTAGCTTGAACTTTAGTACTTTACGTCACGTTGCACATGCGGCCTGGTCAGAGCAACGGCGTGGTGGGCGGCGAAGGCTCAGGACTGCAGGCGCAAACCTCCACAGCAGCTGTGTGGTGGTGCATGAATGACCGACCGCTGACACCCTAATCAATCCTCTGCAGACACATACAGTTTTGGGGGCAATCGTGCACCCAGGCCAACTCCCACCTGGGCATGCTGCAGGCGTAGTGGTGAAAGGGGAATGCGGATTCAGCCGTCCAGTGTGCGCAGAGTCAGCCCCAGCGCTCCCACTGGCGTCAGCGCTTGGCAGCACAACAGCAAGCTCGCACACTTGATCGGAGCTGGCAGGCTCTGTCACGCTGCACGGGCTTTGAATGATGCACGTGAGTCGATTTCCTTATTGCGCACGGTGGATGCCAAGCGGTGGACACGCACTGCGGGGTGCGCCCACGCAAGGTGAACCACCACGGAAGTGCGTGAGTGGCGATCGCCGCGCCGCACTGCACCTCTCCGTGTTGCTGCTGCGCCAGAAGCGTGCGCCGCATATGGCTGCCCTGCAAGGGCACACTGACGGCCCTCGTTTCGTTTCTTCATGATCCAGGATTCCAGGATTACCACTGGCGCACCATAACGCCGCCGCAAGACTACAGGCCAAAAGGGTGTGATGTACGTTCAAATTAAAGCGCGGGTACACAAGTCACGCAACGCACGCCGGGTGCGATGGATTGGTGTGCTCCAAGCATGGTGGTTGTCATGGGTGCTCTAACTGCTCTTTTGTCCTTCCCGGGTGCATGCATGCATCACATGTGCCGCCCTGCCGTCGATTGAGTCATGAGCTATAGGTGATAAATTCTGGCGGTAGCTGGGGCATTCAGGAGGCACAGCACATTGCTGCTGGCCCTCATGCTCTTCAGCAGAAGCCTGCTCAGTCTGATGCACCACGATGGTCACAGCACCCTCACACTGCACGAGAGCATGCGTTGGCAACTTGGATGCATGCGACTGAGCAAGTAAGCAACAGAGCAATGCTGCACGCGCTGCACACCAACATGGAACAAATCAACAGACAGATAGCAGGCGAGCAAACACACACAACGCTTCCTTCTGTGACAAGCGCTGTAACTACCGCACCTGCTGCGTTGCGCACCAGCCACAGTAAGACCATGGCTGAACCCCAACGGCCTCTAGCTCCCCGCGCTAAGACGTTGCAAGGTGGCTCTGGGAAAGCTATTACGTTATTTGAAGTTGATGATGACGAAGGCGAGAAGGCCGTGGCCTCGCCAGCCGACCCTCAGGTATGTTGCTACATGCGCTTGAAGCAAGCGTTCGCTTGCCTGCCGACTTGCTCAGCCCAGCGCAGCGTCTCGAAAACACAAGACTGACATCTCACACACCTGTGGGTGCCTTGTGTGTGGTCTGCAGCTCCTGGCGGGCATAAACAGGTGAGCATGCAAACATCCATCGTTCACTTTGCCCGCACATGGTGACAAAGTTGTAGGCCCATTCTTGGAACAAAGTTGTACCTGTGTCTATACTATCAGGTACCTGCAGGAACGTCACGATTCTTCCAAGGCTTGTAGAACGTCAGGTGAGGTCGTTATCCCTGCGTGCTCAACAGCGAATCCCTTCTCGCATGACGGGCCTGCATGTCAAGCAGCGTCGTTCATGCTTTCGACCGGTATGCAGGCAACGGACAGCCAGCACCTTCACCGTTACAGCAGCAGCCTCAGGCACAGCCTGAAGAGCGCACAGGGATAACAGACGACGAGGACGAGGAGGGCGAACCGGACTACGAGTGGATGTCGCGGCAAACGTTGAAAGCGTCATCAGAAGCGATGCTAGAGGTAAGTGTGGACTTATGCGAGAGGCAACCAACGCAAACCGATTGGAGCAGTGGTGCCTTACCGCTGAGGGATGTGCATGAAAGTGCATGGCGCGTTCAGGAACCATCGCCCAGCAGCGAGTTTCAAACTGCTGCCGAAAACTGACGTGCCCTGGACGCCGAGACATGTTGCCATGTGCTTATACAATGCCAGATACAAGCGTGGTGTGTGTGTGCAGTTGGGACTCTGACGGTCGCGGTCTGGCCGTTTCTTCTCTGCACACCGCCCGCCTTGACCTGTGCATGTGCACGCACCTGCCTACAAGGCAGTGTGCTTGCCCTGCATACTCACATGACCGGCGTGTGGCAGGCATCAGGAATTCCGCACTGTGCACAGTACAAGCGTGAAGCGCTTGAGAACAAGCACCCAACACACTGGCACTGGGCGGGCAGACCGTGCGTGTGCATGTTGCTGCCGCTGACGCAGGTGATGGAAGAGGTAAAGCGATTGACGACGTCAGAGGCAGCGCACGCTGGCAGTGCTGACGCGAAGGCGCAGGCGCCCCGCAGCAAGCCCCCTAGCACAGCCAACAAGGACAAGCCGCCGAAGGGTGGCAGCGGTAGCGGAGCAACCAAGGCGGTCTGATCGGCGCCAACCTGCCAGACGTGCAGGGACCCCAACGTCCCGCTTGGCGCAGTGCAGCACGCAGCTGCACGCATTAGGTTGATTTCAGCGCACCTCAGCGCCCGCAAATTAGGTAGATTGCCTCCTCCATGAGAATGCACTAGTGCAGCTTGAAACCTATCAATAGTCAACTGCTTTGTGCAACCCTGGGCTGTTGGGCAGGTTCCCACGTGGGCATGCAGCCCCTCACGCACCCTGTGGCTGTGGCCAGGCCGTGAGCCCGTGATGCCTTACGTGCACAGCTCAGTGGCAGGAGCGCTCGACGGCGCCGGGCTGGCTGCCAGCGAACCTCCATGCGCCGCCCACCAGCCAGGGAGCGTGTGACGTGGGCGACCAGACCACTGCCTGAGCGCTCCCAATAATTCATGGTGCCGTTATCATTTGTTACTCCTCTTGACAATGACATGCAGATGCACTCAAGGACATGCACTCAAGAACATCTGATCGCCATGCGCAGCAGTGCTGGCTTGCTGCGTTGCTGGCTGCCACACGCTATAACCCTCCCCTCTGAAACCGCAGGATCGGCCCTTAATTCATTACTTGAATAGTCAACCTTTGTGCTGGCCCAGCCCCTGCTGCAATCATTTCTCCATGCCTGGTTCAGATACCCCGGTACATATAGCTCACACCTTTTCTAACGCTCAAGTCAGGGCTTCGGGGACTGGACCCAGCCAGCATGTGGGCCGTGCCATGCGTACTACAGGATACGAGGACAGGATGCATGCTGCAGGTCAGCGCAACCTCAGGGGCGCAGCTTCGCTTTACAGAGGCCCTGGTGTAATGGTGTGTGTCTCGACGCGCAAGGCCGTCGGCGGCAGGCGTATATATCGCAGGTTCAGGTGCAGCAGGAGGGCAGCACTGCAACTCTGCAACAAGGAAGGCGGGACTGCAACAAGCAAACTGCGATCAATTCGATTTCAATACGGCTATTAAAAACCCCAAAGGCTGAATCCCAGATGAAACCCTCCGCCCATATAAATATACGCGTGTCCATGACTATCGCAAATTCGTAATAGGCCCACAATGCCGTTGCATCTGTGATCCACATAGTATGGGCGCGGGTGAGTGCTGGCCGACTGAAGGTGCCAAACAGCGCTACTTGACCATGATACCTCCGTCGCCGCCATGAAAGGCCGGCCGGCCGCAACATGTTAACGTACCAAGAACAGTTCAGCAATGCTGGCGAATGCTGCCGCTCAAAGGTGGTGCTGTGACAACAGGCCATGCGTGATTATGGGCTACAAACGATGCACAGGACGCAGCTGGTGAGGTGGACAGGCAGCACCACAGGCGCCAGCGGTAACAAGCGCAACCCCAAGCAGGATTGGGCAAGCATGCGACCGACGGGCAGTGTGGGTGTGCCGCAAGCCGACACTGCAAATCTGCAACACTCGTTCGCTGCAAACTGCTTGAGATATTGAATTAGGAACAGGGGCGGCACCCAGGGCGGCGCCCCCTACTGGAGGTATACCCCAGCACACAAGAGTTCAGCTGGTCGGTGCACTGCTGCAGGCATGATGCGGCACCCTCACCTGGCTGGGGGGCAGTTCACGGCGCACCCACAACTCAGTGGGTAGCTGTCCGGGAGACGAGCCCTGGACGTCAGGTTTATGTACAAAGTGGAAAACATAGGCGAAGGCACAAGGCGCAAGGCGCGGGCCGCGTGTACGCACACAGCACAGAGCACCGGGAGGCCTCCTGGGCACGGAAGCGGGGCTCAATTCCGACCACGTCGGACGTGTGGCGGAGTGGCACACGCGATATGGTCACAGCCCACCATATGGTCACAACATCTACAACCCCCGCCAGGCGGCACGTTGCTTGCGGTGGCGGTGGCGTTCAGTCCCACCGAGGGCGCACACGAGTGGCTGCTGGGCAGCCGGGCGCCGCCACACATGGAGTCTAATCATAAATACAACAATCGGCGCTTGTCTCAGCAGCAAGCGCCCCACGTGCGAAAGCACTTCCATCCATGAATGGGTTACGCTTGCGATAATTGAACCTCGGTCAACCAGCCCCGGCAGCATGTGCCGGTGCGAAACACGCACGTGCGCCGGGCCGCCTCGACGACCAGTGCGCAACTACGGTCCCGCACGATTGGTTGCAAGTGGCGCAGCCGGTGCACCAGCAAGCTCAGTGGGTGGCCACGCCGGCCGCCGTGGCGCCGCCGCCTCCGTGCCGGCCTCCGAACATCTGCTGCTGCTGCTGCGCGGTGACGGCGATCTGGTGCACGACCTTGAGGATCTCGAGGATGTCGTAGATGTAGGGGTAGGCGTGCACGATCACGCGTGCGTACTGCATGAAATCCAGGATCTTGGTGAACACCACCTCATCCACCAACTGGTACAGGCAGTGCTCGCGCACCACGTTGGCGTGCAGCCGGTCAATCACCTGGCCGGCGGCAGCGGCATCAGCAGCATCAGCATCAGCATCAGCATGTGCGCGTTGCAAGGACAGGCAGCAGGGCCACAGGCGGAACCTCCAGGCGCACTCAACGCATACACTGACACATGTCGACACAGTGTGTGGGCTGCCAGTATGCAAGAGCAAGTGGTGGCATATGCAGTACATCTCCATGCCGTGCATTTGCGTGAGCGACTCGACGCGGAGCGAGCGCGTCCCAGCGGGCAGCGGGTGTTTCGGCGACAGGATGTGTGATGCATGCGACGGCGTGTGTTATGTATGGGGGCCGAGGCGGCGAGGCAGAGCAGGTGGCAGTGCGATGCTGCATGCAGGGCGCAGGCTGGCGCGTTTACCTGGGGCTCTGAGAGGCCCTTGAGCGTGGCCACGTCCTGCGCCAGCTGCTCGCGCGTGGGCTGCAGTGGGAACGACATCACGCCGTTCACCGTGATCGCACCGCCCGCGCCCGACGCCGCCACAAGCGGCGGCGGCGGCGGCGGCTGCACGTTGGGCTGCACGGAGGGCTGCTCGCGGTACAGCGCGCCGTAGCGCGGCACGTCCAGCAGCGCCGCCAGCGCGCCGCTGAGCGCTGCGCGCTCGCGGTTGATGCGCAGCATCCAGCCGGCCGCGAGCTCGTAGAGGGTGGCCAGGTCCATCAGCTGCTGCGGGCTCAGCTTGATCGCCTGCATGGGGGCATCGGGGGCAATATCCAGGAGCACTGGATACAGCCAGACCACTTGTGACCACTATACACGTTCGCGCTGACAGAGAGGTATTATTATGCTGCTTAGCCCGGAGCATACCCGGGAGGAGGAGAAACAGGCAACGCTTCACTTCCCATAACCTGTCATAACCTAAATCATCCGACGGAATACGGTACAACACCTGACTTGCTGGCTCCATGGCAAGCCGGAGCGAGCGCCCAGGAGGGCGGCAACGTACTGTTGTACCGTGACTCAGCCAGGCAGGGCGTCGCAATTCGACAGAGCTGGCAGCAACGGTGCCGCGCAGGCGTGCGGTCCTAACGCGACCGCATGGATTCAAGCAGGCGCCGCATACACGTTCCCAAAGCAGGATGGTGGCACCCCGCCTGCCGCCCCCCGACGCCTCAAGCGGATGCACCACACCATACGTGTCAAGCGCGCGCACGAGCCGTGAATCGCATCGGCAGAGCGCACTGCACTATGCGGCTGCGCCACGCGCAGCGCATGCATGAGTGCAAGCATGATGCGCATCCTAATCCAATCATTCTCATGGGCGCACACCGCACCTGCGACACGTTCATGTAGTGCCCGGGCGGCGCGCCGTCAAGCGCGGCCTCAGGCACAAGCGCCGCCTGGCAGCAGCCGGCGGTGTTGCTGTTGACAAGGCGCAGGTAGCGCATGGCGGAGGAGAAGGCCGCCATCACCGCGCGCACCTTCTCATACGCCAGCTGCAGGAAGCAGCAGGTAGGCGACGACACCCGCGTAAGCTTTTTCCATGCTATGGTGAACGACCACGGCAACAACCAGGACGCACGGACACGAGTACACGACCCTATTTCTGCCTGCATCAACCGACACTCCTCCAAACCAATGATATTGATAACGATATTGTGTCAATATTCCCCCGCCCTGCTTATTCCCCTTGGTCGGTCTTGGGTCGGTGCCCTGTGGAGGCGGCGAGGCCATCCTTCTGGCCAATTGCATGGCACGGCACCCCAATGGAGGTGCACTGCAGCCTGCTACGAAGCCACCATCGCCGGCAGCTCAAACTGCGCACCTGGTTGGCTCCGGGTTGCTCCGCCACCACCAGGGCCGCCGACGCCTCCGCCACGATCGCCCGGTACTCCGAAACCAGCCGCTGAGGGGTCCAGTGCTGCAGATCCGCAGCGTCCAGCTCCCGCGGCACCAGCGTGGGCGCTCCGTCAGGCGGGGAGTACGTGATCTTGATGCCGCTGCCGCCGCTGGGCGCGGGCAGCACGGTCGCGGAACCGATGCCCGAGACCGACGACGTGGTCTCGCCGCTGCTGACGGAGCTGGTGGTGCAGCAGGCCGACTCGCCCATGCTGCCGCTGCTGCTCAGCGCCGGGGAACCTGCGGAGAGAGCGCCACCATAAGCGGCCGCGCCGTTGCTGGATCCGCTGTGCGCGCGGGCAGCTGGGGGTGCGGGGCCAGCGCCGACCGCTGTCGTGACGGTTGCGCCGATGGCCTGGGCGCCGGCGGCGCGGCTGGTGGGCACGTTGCTGCCGCTGCCGCTGGGGCGGCGGGTTGCGGTGCGAAAGCCCTGCAGCAGGTCAAGCTGCTCCTGGCGGCACGCCACGACGAGGTCGAGCACGCGGGCGCGCTGCCTCAGGCGCTTGTTCTCTGCCGCCAGGTTCTGAATGAACCGCACCTGTGCAGGTAGTAAAGATGGTATGGTCGGTTGAGCTGACCCAGCGCGAAAGCGTGGAACCGTCCACAGCAAGTGTTCAAGGCAAAGCGGCGCGCAACACTGCGCCCGACAGCGGGCGGACCGAGCCGGGCCGCAAATGTTGTTGGCAAGGCTGCACAGGCTTGGCCTGAAGGCAGAGCACATAGCTGGCGTGTAAGAGCAGGCGAGCGCGAGCGTTGTGATGTGAGGCAGGACGCGCCTGCCGCAACGCACCTTCTCTTGGAGCTGCAGCTGCAGGTCCTGCAGCGCACGCACGTGTCCCCTGATGCGCTTAGCGCGGGAGGTCTTGATGGGTGCGAACACCGCCTGCAAGGAGAGCAGCACACACAGTGGCAGTGTCAAATCCCAGCGCGGCACCCCAGGTGTGATGGCAGTTGGCGGTTGACGCGAGGGAGTACAGCCACTGCGAACGCGATGACAGGTAAGCACACTTATCTCCGCTTAGATGGACAGCTCACGAGAAGGTCAGGCACACTGATGCACTCCGAGACTGTGTTGGTTTCGGTATATGCACAATTGCAGCACCCAAACTCGCTCAGCCCAGGCTATACCAAAGTTGAGCGTCCGTTGGGGCTCTTTCCTTCAACATATGGTAAGATACTTGCCAGCTCGCCGACAGGCAACATGTGTTCGTGCATTTTGCCTCCTGGCACACGCATAACCATCATGCTGAAGCAGCAACACCAAATAAGTGCAGTGACCGGCCTAACAAGACCAAGTATGACTTAGGCGCTCTTGGGCTCCACCAAGCTAGCAGCTGCAAAAAGAGTTGGGCCCTTAGGCCCTTTGGTCAAGCCACAGGCTGAGACCAGGGCAGGACAGTTCTCAGTCAGAAACTGTGGGTTCACCCAGAGTTTGCCAACTTAAAAGTAGGAAAGATAACACTGGATGACGTGCCAAACCCACTGAACAGAGCAGGCGATGAACGTTTAGCACAATCGACCTAGGGATGACGCCACTGCATCTCGGGTGACACCACTAACTCGCCAGCTCACGAACCTCAAGATCAAGACTAGCCAGCAACGCCTCAGCTTCCTCTGCCGCTAGACCGGGTGGAAGGGAGATTGGCAGGGCTCCTTGATTCGACGCTTTAGGAGCCGGGACTGGTTGCTGGTTGTATGCAGCGCTGCCAAACCCCTGGGGATATGCGGCCCCGTTGGAAATAGGGACCTGCTCATACACAGCTGAGTTGCCCCTCGGTGCGCTTCCGGAGCTGTTGTTGTCGCTGCCCTGTTGGCCGTGCTCCGCTGAGTAGCCTTCTTGCTGCACGGCCTGGAGCGCCCCAGCAGGCAGGCTGCGCTCTGCTGAAGAGGCTGGCAGCGGAAAGGCCTTGGGTCCCTCAAGGTTCTGCCCATACTCCGCTGAGTAGCCTTCTTGCTGCATGGCCTGGTCCGCAGTAGGCAGGCCGTACAGTGCTGCTGAGGCTGGTTGCTGCACGTCGTTCATCAACGCCGATGCCCCTGCAGCTAGCACTGGCGGCGAAAGTGGCACTGCACTTGGGGGCGCCACTCCTTCAGCTGGCACTACAGGCAAGGGCAGTGGCGCCAGCTGCGGCAAGTACGCGGGGTCTGGAAGGTCCATATCTAACAGCATGCCATCCGCCGCAAAGTCGGTCCCCAAGAAAACTTCGTCCATTTCCATAAATGCCTTCAATAGGTCTTCAAAGCGCTCCTCAGTTGGCGGTGGCCCCATGAACTGTGAAGGGTCCAAGTCCATTCTGCTGACGCGTGTTTGAACAGCGCGCTGGCGCAGGCTTAGTGGGAATAGTGTGTTACAGTGTGGTGAGGAGTGATGTAAAATCGTGTGTGTTGCCCTGCCAAAAATTAATGCTTTAGTGTGTGAGTCAGTGTTTCGATGTCCAGGTCAGGTCTCGTGTGGTCTCGATGCAGAATTGCAGAAAATGCACCGCGCATCGCAATCCAGCATTGGGTGTTGCTTGCCTGTGCAGGCAGCAAGCACGCAATGTCCCTGGCCGCGGTCGCGGGATACTGTATGCATGGTGGGGACAGTGCTTAAGCGCTCAACAGGGAGAGCGGTGGTGACGACCGGGTGCGCGCTGATTTCGTGCCGCCGGCGGGCAGGGCGTTGGGCTCTGAGCTGTCCGTCGTGTGTGTTCTGGGTCTCTTCTGCTGCATCTGGCGCATACATGCTCACAGCATATCAGCCACTGCAACAGGACCAGGCTTCACGCAGACAACGGGAAGCGACCGTGCAGGCACCTGTACCAGCACCAACAGGGGCTTCACGGCAACGTGACCCGGGTTGGAGCCTAGCTCACTGGTCGTCTACCGCATCTGACAACCGCCTGCCACTCCTACGGCGCGTGGCCTCTATGGGTGGCGGCGGCCGTGGCGGCGGCTTTGGTGACGGCGGCGGGCGCGGCGGCAGAGGAGGCCGGGGCGGAGAGGGCGGTTTGGGTGGCCTAGGGGGTATCGGAGGCAAGGGCGGCGGACTAGGTGCCGAGGGCGGCATTGGTGGTGGGGATGGCGGAGAGGGCGGCGATGGGGGGGTGTCCACTAGCGCAGGCATCGGGGGTCGAGGAGGGCGCGGCGGCAGGGGCGGTCTATCAGGCCAGGGAGGGAAGGGGGGCGAGG
>BDDA01001188.1:12867-24330 GCA_001662385.1 Chlamydomonas asymmetrica | reverse complement strand
GCCCCCCCCCCCCCCCCACACACACACAGCACCGCACCCCCTTGCACACCGCCATGCAGCTGCACGCCACCTGGCGCTTGGCTTGAACCGGCCTGCCTTCTGTGCCTGACTGGCTGCTACACACACCCACTCAATCACAGGCACGCGTCGCTGCGCTGTGCCCAGCCGTGTTATTGATTCGCTCACTGCGGTGTGCGCCGCCGTGGTGTTGTCACTGTTCGCAGGTGCTCAACAAGAGCGGCCAGAAGCACGCGTTTGAGCGCGCCACACCCTTCCCGCTGGACGGAGAGCAGGGCGAGCTCGCGGCCACTGGGTACCGCTACCGCAAGTGAGTCAGCATCTGTGCGTTGTACTGTACTGCATTGTATTGTATTTGGAGTGTGTTGGAGAGTGCTGGATGGGTGTATTGGCGTATGGAATGCGTCAGGGTAGATGCGCTATGCAATCATGTTGGAGTGGGGCGCGGGGCCGTTGTGTTTGACGTGGTTGTGAGCACGCCGGCGTATGAGCATATGAGCCAACACACCGCACGCAGCAGGTATGCAAAGCTCTCGTGCACGCAGGTGGGGCCGGCCTGCTGACAAGCCGGCCCCACCTGCATGCATTGAGCTTCGCATACTTGCTGCATGCGGTGTGTTGGCTCATAGGGCTGTTGCTGATACGGCTGCTGGGTTGGGGTTACGGCAGGTGGGGTTACAGCGCATGGGGTCACGTGCAGGGTTCACGGGAGGGCTTTAAGGCTGCAGCGGACGTATGCAGATGTAATAACATGTACAGCGCGTGCATGCGTGCACGTATTCATTCGTGCTGCCCCCTCCGCTGCCTGGCATATGCTGTGCCTGCAACATTGGCTTACCTGTATTGTGCATGCCTTGTGCGTTCCTGCTGGCTCGGCTGCCGCCGCCGCTACCAGGCAGAAGCTGCGCCTGCAACATCGGCTTACCTGTGTTGTGTGTGCGCGTGCTTGCTGCTATGGCCACTGCGGCCGCGGCTGCTGCCAAGCGGAAGCTTACCTGTATTGTGTGTAATCATGCGTGCCTGCTGCCCTGTCTACCGCTATCAGGTGGAAGCTTCGCGGCGGCGAGGACGCTGACGAGCGCGTCGACATCGTGGTGCGCTGCGAGGTGGACGGCGTGCTGCCGGCGCCCGGGCCCGTCAAGGAGGGCGCCTCCCCCGTCATGCAGATGCTGTCCATCAAGGCGCTCAACGAGTTCGACTTCAAGAACCAGGTGGGGTCCGCGAATAAGGGGAGTTGGCTTGATGCGACCCCTCACCTGCGCGAATAAGGGGAGTTGGCTTGATGTGACCCCTCACCTGCGCGAATAAGGGGAGTTGGCTGGATGTGACCCCTCACCTGCGCGTGTCTCACGGGATAGACACTTCTAGAATCAGGTGGTGGGGCTGGGTGCAGCGCAGGGCGGCGGGAGTGGGGCTGTGGGCCGGAAGCCCAGAACAGACATGTGGATGCATGGTGCCAAGGCTTGGATTTGAGGGTTGGATGCAAACGTGGGTGTGCACTGTCGGGGTGTGAATGTGAGGTCGCGGGATCAGGGTTTGGGAGTGTGCTGCAGGCCAGGGTTAGGGGCGTACGGTGGTTTTGGTGTACAGTTCCACGTGGATCTCTCCACACCGAACTCTACACCACAACCACCGTACGCCCCTAACCCGAGAGGATTTGGCAGGAGCAGGGGGGGATTGGATCCAAAGGTTCATGGGAGGTTTAATGGTTGGGAGGTTTAATGGTTGGGAGGTTGTGTGTGGAGGTTAAAAGGAGGTTTTCCGGGAGGTTTGAGGGGGAGGGAGGTTGGGAGGGGGGTTCAAGCGCAGGATGAGACTGTGTGCCAGTGATGGGTTGAGGCTTGAAAGGAAGGTCCCGAGCGGCGTGTGTGACAGCAATGATGTGAGGGAGGTTGGGTGGGACGTTGCGAACGGGCCCGCCAGGGGAGCCGGGCGTGTTGATGCTGCAGGCATCCACAGCCTGCCAGTGCTGGTGGCTTGAATGACATGCATATGCACATGGCTATGCACGTGGCACACGGATGGGCAGCATTGGATGATGGATGGGTGCATCCATGCGTGGGCAGTGACGATATACCTTGACCGACATCACCTCTGAATGCGTCCTAAATATAGGAACGCTTGAGGACCTTCATAGGAAGAACTGAGCCCCCCCACTCTGCACTCAGCACAGCACTATCTTGCACACCGCCATGCAGCTGCACGCCGCCATGCACATGACTGCATCTGGCCTGCTTGGTGTTAAAGACAGAGCGGCACGCATTTCGGATGACAAACGCGCGTATGAACACATGCCGCTGCTCCCCCATGCGTATCGTCCCCCGCCGCACCTTCCTCTCCCTCCCCTGCTGCCGCAGCACTGCGCCAGGCTTTGAGCCGGAAACTGTCCCTTAACCCCCCCTTGACCCTATATTTCCCTGCCTCTCCCTCCAGGTCCTAAACCCTTAACCCCCCCTTGACCCGGTATTCCTCTGCCTCCGCAGGACTGGCGCAAGCGCATCGAGCAGCAGCGCGGTGCGGTGCTGGCCACTGAGACCAAGAACAACAAGAACAAGGTGTCCAAGTGGACGGCGGGCGCGCTGCTGTCGGGCGCGGACATCATGAAGATCGGCTACATCAGCCGCGCCAACCAGAAGGACAACAGCAACCACGTCATCCTCGCTACGCAGGTTAGACACACAGGCTATAGCACTGCGTAGATACACATGTGGGCAGGAGCATGCATGTGCGGTTGTTGCGACACTGTGGTCGGGCAGTGTAGGCTGTAGCTTGCTTCATGCGTGCTGCATGCATGTGCGGTCGCTGCAGCGCTGTGGGCGGGCGGTGCGGTGCGTTACCTCCAGTCGCGGCGGTGTGCGTGTGCCGTGCCTTACAGTGGGCAGCACGGTGTCGAGTGACCGCGTTCAGGGTGGAGGGTTCAGGGCGAAAGTGCTGCAGCCGTGTTGCTGCAGCCCTGACATGCTATGTTTCAGGGAGGCGGGCGCTTTTTACGCCCACACACCCCACGCTCCTCACGCTGCCGACCTGCCGGGGCGCTGCAGCCCTAGCGCACGTGTGTGTCTAGAGTTATTTGTTCCCGTGGGGCCATGCAGTCTGCTTTCACACACACTTGGTGTGTGCGCACGGGTGTGCACCCAGCGGCGTCTTTGTCCATCTTCGTTTGTGTCCCGTCTTGACTCTGAATCCCTCCTCTTACGCTGTCATTGCGTTGTCTCCACCTTGTCTTCACCTCACAGAGCCAGAAGCCCAAGGACTTTGCCGCTCAGACGACGCTGAGCATGGACCACTCGTGGGGCGTGGTGTACGCGCTCATCGACCTGCTGCTCAAGCAGGACGAGGGAAAGTACCTGCTGGTCAAGGTGGGTGGGTCTAAGGGGGCCAGGGGGGTCGAGACTGGGGTCAGGGGGGTCGAGGTGGATCGGGGGTCGAGGGCCAGCCTGTGGTTTGCAGGGCTTGAAGGGTCCAGGGGGGCTAGCCGCCTCCTGGGCTTGTAGGCCACGTTCAAGATTCTTGGGGTTTCAAGTGAGGGTTTCAGGTAAAGAATTCTCTGTTGCTGCCCCAGTCCGCGCTCCCCCCCCTATTCCTTACCCCCCCTTGTTCCCCCTCCCCCCCGCAGGACCCCAACAAGGAGCTGCTGCGCCTCTACGCGCTGCCAGACGACGCGCTGGAGCAGCAGATCAGCGCGTACGCAGACGAGCCCGTCGCGGACGACGCGCAGCCCGCCGCCGCCGCCGCCTTCTCTGCGCCCGCGCTGCCGGTCGTGGTGCCGGCGGCCTCTGCGGCTGTCGCCGCCGTCGCGGTCGCGGACGCTTCCGGGGCGGAAGCCGACGCGGACGAGTAGTTCTAGCAGTAATAGTTAGCGCTGGTTGAGTACCGTACCAGCTTGTTGCTGGAATAGTAGAATTTGCAGTTGGTGTTCTCAGTAGCGGAGGTGGCTGTTTCAGCCCATGTTCAAGCGGGGCCGCCCTGTGCACACACTCCGGTGCGGGAGGCGGTCCACGCCTTTTGCCAGCGAATTCGGTACACATTGATGGGTTTGTGTAGAGGATCCCTGGGGTGTCCCTCCATGCAGCGTGCACGCATCCATTCGTTAATACCCCCATACGGTATACACACTCAACACGCCCCGTCCAGTGCACCCCTCCCTGACACCTGCCCCCCCCCGCACGCGCACTTACAGTGCACCAACAGCTCTCCCTCATACTGCACCACCGTTTCTACGCTGACCTGGGCATGCTTGCGCCACGCTTGTGCGACACTGGACTGCTGCGCTGCACTACACTGCCCTTCCGCACTGCACTGCTGCCGGTTGGGGTTGGGCGCGCCTCTAAACGTGGAGCCCGTCGCACCTTTGCAGCATTCTTGAACGAACGAACGAGGCTCCCTATGCACCACGCACGAACAAACGAGCTTGAACCATGTGAACCATCACCACCAGCACCCGCCCAGGCAGTGTAACATCCCGCGTAGTCTGATACCGTGTGTCCAAAATACTCGAGAGCTGTGCTGCGGCCAGGCTTGGCGCCGTGACTGCGACGGCGCGGTGCTGCATTCTGGTTTTGCTGGGGCTCTTGCGTGGCCTAGCCGCAGCGCCTGCATGACTGCATGGCGCATGCTCTGCCTAGGAGTCAGGAGGACGACCCAAGCTTTGCTGTATTGCTGCTGGTTGGTTGACTTACATCACTTGGCCTATCTGGCCATTCATGGATTGCTGCTGTATTGCATCCGCACCCCATGTGCGCTGGATGGGTATCACGCGTTCCCGCAGTCGCATGGCAGCCCCTGGAGCCACTGCTACTCTAGTCCGGCCTTACCCATTACGGGGTAGCAGAGCTTTGGGTAGCAATGGTAATACGGCGTCCTTCCGCACCGCACCCTGCCGCTGCTGCTGCACTGCTGGTGCTACACCACTGGTGCCGCCTGCGGTCATGCAGGGCATGGCGTGCGCGCCCTCTGCCAAGGCATGGTGACGGCGACTGATGATGCGTGTACTGCCCCTGGAGCCTTCCTTGCCTTGTGCGTGTACTGCTTTGCGTGAGCGGCATAAGGGCACGGCGGTGCGTGTCTAAGGACGGCTTGTAGGGTGTGCAAGCGTGCATGCACACCCCAGTAACATAGGATTGCGCTGAGCCATGCACTCTTGTCAGGTGGGTGCAAGCCACTCCCTGCTCCGCTTTCTCACCCCCTCCCTCTGCCCACGTGCTGCCAGTTGGCGTTGCACCGCAATAACATACATCCACATTCCACAAAATCCCCCAGGCGAACCCAGAGCTTTGACGCATAAGTGCTGAGCGCGCTTGTAGTTGTGGGCGTTCGGGCGTTATGAACAAGCGGGGGCGGAGTGGAAGTGTACGGGCAGGGGGCGTTGGCACTTCCCAGTCCCGCGGTGCGAACAAGCGATGCGTCGCTGGGCTAGCAGCTGCCATGAGACAGCTTGGCGTCGAAATAATATATCAGGGCAGCATGTCTTATAGGCTAGCAATCATTCAAAGTGGCCTGGCTGTGGTCAACGTTCGCCGTCACACGCTGGAACTGGGGAGCCTGCGAAGGGAACACAACCCGGACCTGAAGGGGCGGGTGTCTAAGCGACACTATGACGCAGAGAACAGACAGCAGCGCGACTGAACGAAAGGAGCATGCAAAGCCATCAGCCGGAGGTAGACAGCAGTACGAGAGAGCAGCAAAGCAGCGCAGGTTGGAGCGCCGGTTGCCACCTGCTGCACACGTTGCACGCAGAGCCAGCGCAAATCTGCCAAGGTCTTGTCCCTAAATAAAGTTGGTACATTCTCACAGAGGCCCCATGGGCCAAGGGCAAGTTCTGTTGCCGGCGCGCACTTTTGGCGCTTTCGGCAGAGCCGTTCACTTGAACGCAAGCATCACGCTGGCAAATGCATCACACCGTTGCTGCTTGACAAGGAAGACAGGAAAGACATACTCAGCAGGGGTCCACGTAAGGTGCGCAACTGCGGTTTATCTGGAGTTTTCTAGGCCTGTCCCCGAATGGCGCGAAATTTAAAACGCTTCAGGGTCACCCCAAAAAGTGCATTCCATTCGAGTAGCCTCCAACCTGAGCCTCAACCTATAGAGCCTTGCCACCCGCATCAATTTGCCAGTCTGTACTCCACCCCGACCTCTCGCCCTCTCGCCTGTCCTCCTTGCCAGTCCATTGGGTTCTCACGCGCGCTGACACCCTCTCCGCTGTGCAACAACGAACGTCACAACAATCGTTTTTTGTGGACTCGAGACTCCATTTCCTCGCCCTTAGCTATGGACGCTCTTCTTCTACCGTGCTCCAGCGTGCGGACGGCCAGCAAGGACGCCCACGCTTCAAGCAGTCGCTTGATCGGGGAGATTCCGAGGCAGCAGTCGCCATCCCTGCCTAGCACCCCCGGCACAGCAAATGCCACGAGGAAGCCCAGTCAAGTGCCGGGCGAGTCCACCCGGAAGCCTGTGGCTCGGGCGCTCTTTGGGGCAGTGGACCAGGCTGAGCTGGTTGCCTGGCGCGGACTCGTAAAGGAGCGGGTGAGCCTTTGAGGAGCCGTGTGTGCAATTGCGTGTATCGCCCAGTTTTGCGCCCAAGCTGCAGAGCGCCCTCTTCACCCACCCGCCCTATCTAGACATACGCTTCTTCACATGCCGCCGCGCTCGTGTTCGGACCTTTGGCGTGGTGTGGAGCTACGTTGTGCGCTCTCCCCGGACATGGCAATCAAAATTGCTGCTGCCTTTGTGCGCTCACTCTGACAGGAGGCGAAGACCAAGGCAGCTTTCGCTGAACGCTGGGGCTTTGACGTCGACAAAGACGCTCCTGTTGCGAAGCACCCGCGCTACGAGTACCTGCAGAGCGCGTAGAGCCGGACAGCAACACAGCCTGCACAAAGCTCAGCGATTGTCCCCCCACCCCGACTGCAGTTCTTCGAGATCACAGCCTTCCCGCCATTGCTCCTACGCCCTGGCGTGGGTCCGCTGAAGCCTCTAGAGCCCAGCTCTCTGAACTCTGGACTCGTTGCCAGCTGCCTTGTGTGCTTTTCTGAGCTGTGTCTGGCGCGCACTGCGTGACAGGCCCTCTCATGGGCAGCTTGGCGGGATGCTGACGGAACACCAGTGCCACGCCGCCACCCCAGGCAGACCACCCAAGGACTCTTCCTGTATGGACTGCAGCTTCTTCGTCTGCATTTTTGCCTGGGGCAGCAGCGTGCCGGTGCCGTCAAACAGCGTGGAGCTTCGCCGAGCGCCGGAGCGCCATGGCCTTCACCGCCGGCGACCTTCTCCCTTTCGGGCTGGGTCTGTGTGCAAACCACTCTTTCTTCGGTCAGTTATGTCTGACTTGCCGGCCCTAGACCGTCTTAGACTGAGCGAACTTTCTTGGCCTTCCCCCTTCAGCCTTCCGTGAGCGCA
This sequence comes from Chlamydomonas asymmetrica, assembly GCA_001662385.1. Classification (NCBI taxonomy): domain Eukaryota; kingdom Viridiplantae; phylum Chlorophyta; class Chlorophyceae; order Chlamydomonadales; family Chlamydomonadaceae; genus Chlamydomonas; species Chlamydomonas asymmetrica. The sequence goes on along the minus strand of BDDA01001188.1, from coordinate 16,917 downwards.
CTGCACTTGAGTACACGAGCTCGTTTACGCGCAGCAAAAGCGCAATGCAGAGACTGAACACAGCCAGCGTAGCATTTTTGTGTAGAGCTTGGTTGAGTTGTCATCGGCAAAGGCCCCTCCTGAGCTTGATTGAGCGGTGTCTGTCTCTCTGCATTTCGCGTTTGGCACGGGTTTTTCCACCTGCTGCCAAACGCAGCAGGCACCGCGCCCTATTTTTGAACGTGCTCTTTGTTTCGATGCAGGCATCTGGAGTCTGTCAGGTTGGTCGTATGAGGTAACTGGACCTGTTGAATGGAGCAGATAGCGTGTGAGCCTTAGTCGGTTTGTGTGCCCCGAGTGCGGGTTCTCGATGTCCATTCAAACCCATAGCAAACCCCACTCCTATTCTCAATTGAACTTTGAACCTAGCTGACTGCCACACACCTTGTGCTCTGCTGCGCCTCCTGCACGGCCGTGCGTACACGCACAACCCCTAGGAGCGTGCATCCACTGTTGCAAGGTGGATAACTGTTCCCTTTGGGGGTGAGCTGCGTGGACCTTTCTCATCTCTTTGAGCTCCTTTTGACCGCCCCGCCAGTGCCTGCGGTACATAAGGGGTCGGGGCGCATGTGGAACTCTGCGATTCAGGTCATAAGCAGCTGACCTAGTCGACCATGGATGAGCTGACTCCTGCTCGCTTTCTGTCGACCATGCTCGTGCTCACATTTTGGGTTTCTTTAGCGCATACGCTGCGTTCAAGCAGCACCGGGACCCTCCGTTGCGACGTTGCCAGGAGTGCTTCACGTGCATGCCTGGCCGCATGGCCTGTACGTGATTGGCACAGCATCCTGTGCACGGCACAGCATGTTTCGGGCGCATCGAGTGCTCAAGATGTGTGCTGAGTCTCGTTAAGACCTGTGCGCAGTGTGGCACTCAAGAAGCTGTGTATCCCCGCCACCTGCGACACCAGCCCCTTGCACACAACCCCAATGCTTGGCAATCCAGACGCCGCACACACCTTTTTCTATTCTACGCAATACCATGTGCAATACACCAAATGGCGGCGCTCCTCGCCCCCGTAGCACACCCCGTTGTACTAAGTGCTGCCCGATGGCATTTGGCCCTGAAGGCGCTTTCAGCCGCTTTATACCTTGCCCCTGCAGGTGTGGCGCTAGCCTCCCCCCTTCCTCCCCTTCCCACACACATTACTCTGATGCTAACCAGCCGGCACATACTACCTCCCCGTCTGTGTTCCTAACCTACACTCCCCCGTCCTACCTCGTAGCAAGCAGCCGTGGCTGTGGAGCTTGACCCCAAGATCGCCATGCCACCGAGCCGCACCTCCACTATCCATTCGCCTCATTGTGCCCCTCCCCCCCCCTAGGCTGGATTACCCATGCTGGATTCCATGCCACTCCCCCCGGCTTGACAGCCCCCTCCCCCTCCCCCCTTCCCCCCTCCCTACTTAGCAACAGTACGCACTCGCGCATGCGCGTTGCATCCCGCCTGCCGGCCCGAATAATCATGGGTTCGGCGGTGCCAGGGCCCGGCCGCATCCGGCCGACGCACACACGAGCGACCCTCTTGTGCTTCACATACATGGTTTGCCTGGGCTGATGCATGCGGTTGGATGAGGCAGGGCATGCACTTGCTGTGGGTCCCAACGGGATCTATGCAGCGGTAAGCGTTGGCGGCGTTCTCGCTAGAGGCGCCACTTGCGCATTGTGCTGTCATTGCCCCGTGACCCCTCTGGTTGCGTGCTGTCTTTGCCTTGTTCCGTTCCGTTGACGTGCAGCACCCAAAGCGCGCTGCTGGTGCTGCCATGCTTGATGGCGGTGCTTGTACGGCGGGGGTGCATGCGCACGTGCAAATATCCTCAATCATAGACGCGCTGCACTCCTGTCTAAGCCTCCTTACTCCCTATTGACTTATGGGTTGCCCCGGTGCTGGCTGGCTTGACGCGCCACGCGCCAAGCAGTCCCCACCTTGCGCCCCCGCAATTGACTTTTTTATTCCCATTCCATGTGCATGTAATTCTCAGGTAATATAGGCATCAGGATTGTTGATCTGAGTTGGTTTTGTATGTATAGCCAATGTAGTTTATGTGGAGCGCGACCGCGACTGCGACCCCGGCGCATGCGCTTGCATCGTTGTGTTTGCATTCGACGATGCTCCCTTCAGTTCCCCTTCAGTAGGCATGGCTGGTTTAGCATCCGCCCTGGTCCTTGCAAATGACTTTCCACGCGCGCATAGGCAACCGACACCCTGGATTGTGTGATGGCCAAGGCTGTGTACAAAAGGGCCTGATGTGGGTCACCAGGGAGTCAGGGTGTTTGACTCCCGATGAGGACCTGCTCCTGTGCTTTGACAAATGTGTGTCTATGTGGCTGGCATAGAGCATAAATGGTGCACAGGCTGTATGGGCCCTGGCGTAGGAGAGGGCTGCGTGCACATTTTCAGAGTAGAGTGGTTGGTGTTGATGTTGGTGTTTGTATCGAGCGTGCTGCATCTCAGAGGTTGTTGGACGGTTTTGTAGGCCCCCCTCGCATAAGTGGTTTGGGGCATGCCATTTGTGTGGCGGATCAATTCAATGCCATGCTCCCTGGTCATGAATGAATGATTATTGAGGAAGAGCGGCTGTAGATGTCATGGTGGTGAGCTATTCGAAGAGGACTGGCGCTACCATGGATGCTTTCCGCATGCGCGTGTGTGATAGTGAGCGTTTTCCTTCTGCCTTGCCTTACCACAGCCCCCATGCTACCTGCGGTGCTCGGCAACCCCATTTCATGCATGCACGATGAGTACACACGACAATCTTCCATGGTCAGCCGCGTAGGCGGACGGGTTGCTCCTATACCACGTTGCTATGCTTTGCGTCTGCGAATTTGATTGGTGCGATTCTCGCGAGTATGCGGTGCGTGACGGACCTGGCTCCGCGTAGCGGCCCTTGACCTTGGCACACACCGCTTGCACCTTTTGAGTCGGGCGCTTTCGCGCGGCAGGCTGCTGCCTCTACTTGAACGAGCCTGCGCCCTGCTTTGCAATCACACGTCCTCGCGGTTGCCCAGCGGCGCACAGTCGGCCGCCGCGTCGTCCGCTGCTTGCGCTGATGCCACTTGGCGCGTATGCAACACCTGCCGCAGCACTCGGGCTGCCTCGTGTGCCCGCCCTCGCTGCATGCGGGTGGGGCGAGTGCACGGTAGGGTTTGCGTATATCAATGTGGATGCGCCAGTCCGTGTTTCTGTCGCCTGCGAGTTGAACGCATGGAACGGCAGGTCCCTCTATGCGTCCGCGTTGTGTTTGTTGGGCAATGCATGTTTGCTTGGACACCACACTCCTTCGCGATAATGCACATGATGCAACAGAACCGCCGCCATTGCATCCCGCATGCACACGCTGCTGCTGTGCGCCACTCTCGCTGCATTGCGTCCTGCCACGCTGCACTTCGGCACTGCACATGCGCATCACGCCAAACGTGTGAGTGTGCATGACGTCGTGAGGGCACGCGCTCTCATGCACCAGCTGCTACCCTGGAGTTGCGCGCATGCAAGAGCATCATGTATGTGCATGAATGCCGCATTCAGAATGTGTGGCCTAGTGCTGCTGGTTATCACCCGTTCACCCGGTGAAGCAGTGACTGCCCACCGGCCACCCTGCTAAAGCTGTACGTGTCACAGTGCTGACATCCCAACGCACTTTTGGTAGTACGGGTACGGCATTTTGAGCTTCCCCGCTGTTTCCAAGCTTGAAGACCCAGCATAATGCACTGCTCTGCATGCTGGCTTGCAGCATTACTGTACGGTATGTACGAGTGCCAGCACCTCCGCCTATGAAGCCTGTTCCCCCATTCTCCATTTTATGCTCCATTTCATCCCCTTCATATGGGCAGGTGCTGGCCAATAAGTGTACTACAGCTGGACGAAGACATGCTGTAAGCGTCTGTACTGCACGCATAGGGCATGTTGGTGCCTTGGCATGCGAGCATGCGACATACGAGCGGCGGCATATACATGCTGCGTGGCATGGGGAGCGCGTGCTGTTGCGACGCCGCGCTTAGCCCTGAACGCGCT
>BDDA01001187.1:0-27584 GCA_001662385.1 Chlamydomonas asymmetrica | reverse complement strand
CCCCCCCCCCCCCAAAAGAACCCAAGCAGCCCACCCCTCACCTGCATCGCGGGAGAAGCGCCTTGCTCGCATGCTCATAGGGCCGCCTAGCGCAGCTGCCACTACTGCAAAACACTGCTGCGGCACAGGCGCATACCGCCAGCGCGTGCAGCTACCATCCAGCAGCTGCGTGGTCTGACGGACGGAGTCATCCTCGCTAGGGTTTCACGTACTCAGGAGGCCATTTCAGGTCACTTGTCAGCCCAGGTGGAAGGCGTGGAATTGTGTAGTACGAGGCGCGAGCAGCACGAAGCAAGCATCTGTTGTGAGTCGCAACCACTGCTTCAGGGTCAGCAGTCAGCCTTGCTGGGCAGGTGCCTTTATGGTTGGTTGGTCTTGTATGCTGCAGGACCGAACACAGACTTGTGAAGCTGCTCTGCGAAGTGGCGTGCACCTCTGCGGCGCACGCAACGCACACGCCGAAACGCCCACCATGCCCTGTCAAAGTTTGTGCAGGGCTGGTCCTGCAGACTGGTGACACAGCAAACAACCAAATAAATTAACAGTGAGCTTGTGAATGCCTTTTGGGGCGCCTGTGCCTTTCACAGGACGTGCTGTGCCGACCGCGCCATGTGTGAATGAGCAAGGCGCGCGCGCACTGGTCTTACTGGTTCTGGCAGGCAGGCAGTGTATCCATCTCAGCACCTGCAAGGTGGTTTGAGAAACAACCAGGTGATATAGGGTGTGGTCCAGCTTCCGGGGTGTTGGCGCTGCGGCAGCAACCTTTGGCGACTGAGAAGAACTCAGCTCAGGCTGGCGGGCTGCAAAGCCCTGTCAGTCGGGTGAAACCCGCCCCTCCTGCAACGTGGGCTCACTTGCCCTGCACTGCTTGCCGCAACCCCGAACAAGCCAAGTGTTTCCCCAGCCCCTGTCAAGGCCATGTAGCTCCTGCTCTGGCCTTGGCTGTGGAGACCTGAAGCTCGAACGGTTTCTGTCCCGCAACTTTGGAGGTGGTGAAGAGCACGAAACCATAGCTGCCCGCCGGCTGCAAGCATCCCATTCCGAGCAATATAAATACGTATTGGGTCCCACACCTGACAAGGTTGAAGGGCCAGTTTGTATCCCTGCGTCCGCTACTGAACACCTATCTGACGTACTGGACTGGAGCGACTGCCATGGCAGCTACCCGAGGCCAAGTAGGTCTGGCGCTGTTGTCAGTGTTCCTGATGCTTGGTGCCGTCAGGTCTGATGAGACCGTGGACTGGACGTTTGGCAGCGCCCAGACGGGTGTTGTGCCCAAGGTCGTGCCGTGCCGCACCAAGATTACGTTCTCCTGGAGCGGTGAAACGCACAACGTATGGCAGCAAATATCGGATTCTGCTCCCTCAAGTGAGCACTTGCACGGGTTTTGTTGTGGCTGGCTCCTGTGTGCGTTGTGCCTTCCAGTCACGGCCAGGGATCTACCATGAGCATGTCCTTGAGCAGGAAGCCTTGCACATGAATGCCCACCCGCCTGCTTTCACTGCTTCCCTGCAGACTTGTGCGCCAAAACCTCGAGCGGTTCGTTCTTCCTGTCTACCTCCGGCAGCGGCAACTCTGCGGTGACCCTGGACAAGCCTGGCTTCTGGGTTTTTCACTGCACTCGTAAGTGGGGACATTAATGGTTTGCGAGTCGCCTGCTGCTGAGCCCACCACTTTCCAAGCTATATTTATTGCTTGGTTGTTGTTGCTGTTGGAGCGTGTTGTAGCTGTGCACGTAAACGCCTTGCAGGCGGTCATTGTGCTGATCATAAAGTGTGTCAGACTGCCCGCCGTTGCCCGCCAGGCGGCCCCAAAAGTGCACTTTTTGGGCCCCGGTGCACCTTGCAGTTGACGCTCACTCACTGACTGAAACCGTGTGTTGGTGTGACTCCTGCAGTTGGCTCCCACTGCACCGATGGCTCTATGAGCAGGGCGTACCAGGTGGGTTGGTCCGCCACACGCAGGCAAGCAAGCAAAGGAACAAGAACAGCACGCACCTTGCACGCCTGTGCAGCCTGCAATCCTTCACACACCCTTACTGTGATCCCTGCCCCCCGCCCCAAGCGCACACCACCCCGTCCTGAATTCGGCCCCGACACTCACGAAAGTACGGTTTGGTCCTGACGCACCCTGCGCCGACCAAACACGCCCTGACCAAGCACACCCCGCCCCGCCCAACAGGTCGTCAGCTGCACCGCGCCGTCGTCGTCGCCCCCTCCCAAGGCTACCTCCAAGCCGCAACCACCCCCGAAGCCCGTTGCCAAGCGCCCCCCTCCCAAGCCTGCTGCCAAACACCCTCCCCCCAAGCCTGCCGCCAAGCGCCCCCCACCCAAGCCGTCTGCCAAGGCCCCCCCGCCCAAGGCCAACGGCCATTAAGCGCTGGCCTTGCGTCCGGGCCTTGACCCGCCTGACAGGCGTGCTTGGCCAGGCCTCAACTGGCCAAGCACGCCACCCTGCTGGCCCGACAGCGCTGCTAGCGCTGCTGCGGTTCGCTCACAAGGACTAGGTCACCTGGACACCCGGTACACCTGTTCAAGCGACCTGCGTTGATAATGCTGGCAGAATGCAGGCCCCTGCTGATGAGCATTAGTGAAATGTCAGCAGGCGACGGAAGCAAGCCCGAGGCCCTATATGAGATCAGATCACATATGCTCAACTCCACATAATAAGCTTATGGTCGTTGATACAGTATTGGTGACGAGGGAGGCGTCCGCTCCCACCCACAATCCACCCGAGAGCCCCCGCCTTTGGGTGTGGCCAGCCTGTATGCTCTCAGAATTTGAGACTCAAATTGTATCAAAATTCCTATGAGACCATGCAGCATGCTGCTGTATGTCCTGCATGCTATGTGTTGAGGGTTCAAGCCTCCATTCAGAACACCCTCATCACGCGCCTCAGCGCACCTTAACCCCCGCAATGCCCGACGTTGGTCTATTGGGGTCATTGGCCTGATGCAAAGGCTTCACCATGGTTTTACCTACGTGCAAACCGGCGAAGGAAATGGCGCAATCTGTGCAGCGCCAGGCGGCCTAGCGCCACAAGCAAACAAACCCGCACCACTCTGCACTGAAGACAGGAAACATGTGACGACGATGCCATTTTCATGGGCTGGCAATGCTCCACATGCTACTTGCCTATCTTGCGTTGCATGTCCAGGTCCTGGACTGCTGGACTGCTCCCTTGCCTTTGGCTCCTGCCTGACACCCAGCATGACACACACCCAGCATGACACACCAGCTTATTATCCTGAACGCGAGCTTATCGTTGCACTTTGACTCATTGACAGTAGCCCTGTGAATTCATGCGTGCTGGAAGCGATACCCCAAGGTCATTATTATTCCAATAACGCGCCCCGCTCGTTTGTGTCCACGGGTTCCTTTCGCGATGCGCGGACCCTGCTCTTGCACAAGTGGCAATGCAAAGGTATTCACGACATGGGGCGGAGCAGTAAGCTGTAGTAACCTGGAGGTGTCAATGGCGCACAGATTTAAGGCTTATGTGCCCTGTGCTCTTGTCAGTGAGGAGGGGCTGCCAAGCTGCGATAAAGCTTGCATGCAACGTGCCTACGACCCAACTGGCGCGCACTACTTGCGTGGTGCGTGTTATACAAAGCCTGCTTCCTGGCATTGATCGGTGTGCCTGCACCAGTCTGATCAGCCTTGCAGCAGAGTCGCTGCAGGGTGTCACAGCTGACGCCACACTGGCAACTTGCGCAATCCGGAAAAACGTGTGTGCACTGCAGGAGACCTTCAAATTCGACACACTAGTGGTGAGCAATGGGGTCGTTAGGAAATTCCCATTAGCAGAACTCCCAGACTGCAGTTGGCTGATCAGCTGCAGCCGAACATGAGGGGCAGCAGCAACTGTCGCATCAGTGATGAGTCAGGGCTAGCATGGCCCCAAAGCACGTGCGTTACAACGCCTTGAAACGTCTGCATGGCTTTTGGTTTTAGGCGTTCAAGCACGCACAGCGAAGGCAGCCTACGTGTTGGCCTGCAGCTCCCACCAATACATGCAAATATGCGCGCGTAGGGTGCATATGCAGTGCGGGACTGTGTGTGCATATGGCTCTTCGGCCATGTCAGCGAGAGATGCACATGTTGATCGGGCGGGGGTCATACCAGCACAGACCGACAATATTTAATCATGGAGGATATCTCAGGCGACATATCCACATACTAAGTGATGGCAGGACACCATTCACCACACCATCACCACACCATTAGCCAATGGCTCGTTTAGTCCTTCGATTTGGCAGGAACATGCCACCTGGGCCCACCTGGGCTAAAAGTACGGCGGTCTTCAGTTGGGTGTGGTACCCTGCAGACATGCTACACTGGCTCAGTGCTTGCTCAATTCCTGCACTACTTTACTGCTCACAAGCAATGATAGCAGACGATGCAGCACCGACTGAGTTATATACGTGCGAGGCACCGACCTTGTCTTGCTGCACTTGCGGCAGTGTTGAGCTTGGTGGCGCTGCAGCTATATCCAGCCACTGCCATCTGCTTGACAAGGTCAGCCCTCGTGGAGAGAAACTTGGTGGCCCAGAGCTCGGCCGCAAGGCACACCCTTGAAAGCAGCAGCGCCCGTCAGGCAACAACACGGCGTTGGCTGTCTGTGAGCCCAGGCATAGTGGATGTTTATAATGTGCCACAGCTCAAGCAGGGACTGGCGGACCCGACAGTTACGACGCTGGTTGTACGAACCGACATACGCATCAACAGCGATGAATGGCCCGCAAGTGACGTGGTGACCGTCAGCGCAGGTCTCAGCAAGCTCATTACTGGTCCAGAGGACATCGATACCCCTCACTGGCCAGTACTGGACTTCAATTTTGTCCCCCGGCGCTTGCAGCTAAACACCAACTGTACACTGACGGTATCACGGTTATGGGTGCTGCGGTTTTCGCTTCTGTTTGTGCCGCTGTATCCAGGTAGGTGCTGTTCATAGCATGTGATATGTTGCAGCCGTGCTGTGCAACATCTGTACCTCACCTTTTCAGCTTACAAGGCGCTCACGTCTCACCTTGCTGCGTTCGCAACCCGCAGGCGTGGACCTCCTTCTGCCAGTCCACAACCCATATGCAAGCTTTGTGTTTAAAAACGTGCGTATTGTCTTTCTCACCGGCCCCAAGTGGGACTTCGTGTGGTCCAACAAGGGGCTGGACGATGTCCAAGCCAAGCGGCCGGCAGCCTTTCCAGGCAAACAGATAGCAGGGGAGGCGCTTGGTGTGCCTGTATGCCGCTCTGAAAGTGCACGGTATGGAGCATTCTGTTGGGACGGCTCTGCCGCATCACCGTGGGTCGATATTGCTCGAGAAGCGGTAGACACGTCTCGCAGCACCCCACAGTCGGCAGGCTACTACTGGGTGGCGAAGGACATAATATTCGTGATAACATATCCTTATAATGTGTCGTGCTACGTTGAGCTTGGTAAGTGTAACGGCCTTTATTGAGGCTTGTTGCAACTGAGGTGGCGACCAAGTGAAGGGGCAAACAGCCACCTCCCATATCCTTTCCCTTGTGTGTACAGGAGTTGAGAACTGTTTTAACCTTAACTTCAACAAGTATCGTGGACAACCATACATACCTCCACGTGAGGACTACTCAAACGACAACAACGACAGCCAATTAACCGTCGTGCTGCTTGCCAGCATAGTCGGAGGTGAGTCCCACCCTGCCAACCCGTTCCATACCATCTGACAACCGGCCTCTCCAACCTTAGTCTAGCTGGCTTCGTGGCAGGTTGGTTTGCGGCTGTGCTGATCACAAGTCTACCTCGCTTGAACCCTTCGAATGAAACGATGCACTTCGCTGGATACCATCCTGCTCACAGGTTTGACCTTGCTTGTCGCCACTGGTGGCCTTGCACTCTTTCTGTGGCGTCGACACTATGGTCATGCAAGCCATTGCTCGTTCAAGTCCACTGGGTCAGGTGACCTGGAAAGCGACCTGGCACCACGCAGCCACAGTACCAGCAAGAAAGCATATGTGGAGGAGTGCTTGGCCCGCCCTTCAACCTCAGGCCCACCCAGTCAGGGTTTTGCCAAGGCCAGCGGTGTATCATATGCCGTGAGCAGCCCCAAGGCCCCGCCAGTGCGCGTGGACTTGCGCCTGGGTGCTGACGTGAAGGTGAGAGCAGGGTGGTGCAGCAAGTGGGCTGTGCGCTGGTTGCAGTGGTGCAGAATCCTGCCGGTCAGGAATGCGGGATGGCGAAAGCGTTTTGATTGGCTGTTGGCCCTATGAGCTCGTCCATTGACTTGCATGGTCAAAGTCCCATGTGGGTCGCACTCTCCGCATCCAAAACTCCTGGGCTGTGTTTGCAAGACGCTGTCCCGTGTCAGCAGTGCATGCACACGTGCCCACAAGCACAGTATGCAACGCAGGGTTGCTGACTGCATTTGTGTGCTTGTGTGCTTCGCGCAGGTTGAGGAGGGTGTCATCCTGGGCCTAGGCATGTCCGGGCGCGTGGTGGCAGGCGTGTACAACGGCCAGCCAGTGGCGGTGAAGCTGCTGCACCCCACCATGTTCCGACACGATGTCACTGGCAGCTCGGGCCCAGCCTCGCCTGGCACCGGTGCGTTACGACCGCTGCAGCTAACATGTCGGCTTGGAGCCAAGTTATCCATGTGTCCCAGCCAGGCGCAAATGCAGGCGCAAATGCAGTGGTATCGACTGTGAAGTATGTACACCGAACTCAGCAGTAAGCAAAAGCGCACTTGGCAGCTGACATGGCGGTGCCCACCAAGATGCCTGCAAGCGAGCATCGCTTGCTGAGCTGGCGGCCACACGCCGATGGTTTTTTTCCTGCAGCGGTATGCAGATGCAGACACTAGCACTGCCGCTCTTCACACCAACTGGCACTGCATGCATATTGCTGTGCAGGCTCCGCGCTGCCCCTCATCCCGAGGGACATGGCGCGTGAAATAGAGCTGCTGAGCGCGTGCCAGCACCCCAACGTCGTGAGGCTGCTAGGGGCGAGCCTGCCCCCGGTGTGCCCCCAGGCCTTCTTCGTCATGGAGAGGCTGCCGCTGACGCTGCGCCAGCTCATGTATGGCCGCCAGGACCTTGACGACGGAACCCACAATATCGGCAGCAGCAGCGCTCAACGTGTTGCTGAGGCGGCATCAGGGGAGCCGCAGCTGCCTCTGGCGCGGGTGCGTGGCGAAAGGGGTGGCATTAATGATGTAACGATCAGTTCTTGGGGCTGTATGTGCGCAATACGGTGCGGGAGGAAAGGGATGGCGTTTAGGGGGCTTCTATGGCATGTGCCCCATGGAAGCCACACCAGTTGTTGTTGACTCTGTACTTCTCACGAGTGGTGCTTGTGCACAGTGCTAGGCCGTGCGTTGGTGGGTCACCGCTGCAGGGCGGATTACGCATGTGCCCCTTGTGGCTGCTCCTGTGACGGGTTTTCTGTAATGCCCTCCCTCCCTGTCTCCTAATCCTGAATGCTACAAGGAGTGCCATACCTCATGCTGTCAACATGCCTGAGGTTGCCCTCCTTGCAAGGCCTGCATGTGTGCCTGCTGCACATGACATAAACACGCTCCGTATCGTGCAAATGCTTGCCCACCGTCCTGCGTGTGTGTCAGGTGCTGGAGGTGGCACACGGCATTGCTTGCGGCCTGGCGTACCTGCACCCGCGAACCATCCACCGGGACCTCAAGTGAGTGGCGTGCACCCGTGACGCGATGGGGGAGCCTGAACTTACAGCCCTGTTACTCCTCTGCCCTGTTGTGCTTGCGCGTTGATGTGCTTGTACCTGAGTCACATGATCAGCCTGCCGTGTCTGCAGGAGAAGGGCAGGCAGACGGTTGACAAATGCGTAACGGCCCTGTTGCCGCCAAGATCAGTTGAGTGTGCAAGCGGAGAGTGTGCATCACCCAGCGTCGTGCCAGGGCTGTGTTGTCATCACCGCTGTGTCGTGTTGTCACCATTGTTTGCCGCTGTTCAGGCCTGACAACATCCTGGTCAGCCCCGACTGCTCTGTGGTGAAGCTGGCGGATTTCGGCTCTGCGCGCTGCGTGTACACTAGCATGGCCACTGACCTGGGCGGAGCCGGCACCGCGCAATGTGAGGCAGCCCGGCCCTGGAGGGGGAAGGGAGGGAGGGAGGGATGTGCATATACATGCGTATGGCGGTACTTTGTACGGGATGTACTGGGTTCGTGCCTGGGGGTGACCGGGAGGGCAGTGTGTATGTACACCATGTGGGCATAGTATGCATGGGATGTAGTGGGTGGTTTTGAGGTGCATGGAGTGTATGGGATGCCAAAGTGTCATGCGAGTAGTGCCCAGGGATGTCTGGGTTAACGGCGTCAGCCGTTTAATTTTTTTGTACCAGTTGATCATGGCCAAAATCCATGTATCGACCGGTACAACTACCATTGCCTGCTTCCCCTGCACACCGCAACACCGCAATCCTGAATGGCAGGATTGCACGTGGAACATGCTCATGCGTGTGCTGCGCTGGCGCCATGCAGATATGGCACCCGAGTGCTTCAGTACCACGCGCGGTGCAGTCAGCCCCGCCTGCGATGTGGTAAGCCAGCCGCGTTTACCCTTTGTCTGAACTCTGTAACCTTTGCTTGATCTGCCTACGGATGTGCTGTTGCCATGCTACACGTGTGAGATGTGCCGTGAGCTCCTTAAACCATTTCCCCTTTTCCCCCCCCTGCAGTACTCTTTGGCCATCATCATGGCGGAGATGCTCACCCTGAGGTGAGCGAGCTAGGTTTGCGTTTGTGACGGATGGGTCTTTGGTCGCAACGTTCCACCTGCCCCTCCCCCCCTGCAGCATTTCACATCGTACGGCAGGATGCTGTCCTGGTTGCCAATGCCGTGTGCACCCCTTCCGCCCTCTCTTCCCTTGCCCTCCCCCTTGCAGGCGCTTGTGGGCTGGCATGACGCCGCTGATGATTGCGGTGGCCATCACGCACTATGGGGAGAGACCCGCCCTGCCGGACAGCGACGCACGCTGCCCGCCAGCACTGCGCAAACTCATCAAGGTGAAAGGGGGGGGGGAAGGGTGGCGCTCAGCTCTGGCGGCGGCATCACATCCCTGCCGGAGAACTTGGCAGCGCACAGCATACCGGGTGCGGCACGTGTGCGGCAAAGGTGGTTGCAACTCAACGTGTCAGCCACCGAAGCGCTCTGGTTGCGTGTGCAATCTGCGTGCCGTTCACTGATGTGCTTGGGAAGTACACGTTAAGTAGGTGCAAAGCTGCCAGAGGTGTGGGTGACGGTTTACCGTTACTGACTGTAAGCTTGGCACGTCTGTGCCAATGTGTGAGGGCAGTGTGGATGTGTGGATTGGCACTGCACGCACTCCTGATCAGCCTCCAGTGCGCACGTAGACGATCCACAACCACCATGCTGCCATGCGGCAGGCCTGCTGGGATGCGGATCCCGGGCTGCGCCCCTGCGCCGACGCGGTGGCGAAGAAGCTGGCCATCATGATCAAACACATCCAGCAGGGCCGCGACCCGGTCGACATCGGTCAGACGCAGCAGGACACGACTTACCACAGCGCGTGAGTCCGCTATTAGTTACACATACCTGTCGTGTTTTGTTGCAAAAGGCTTTGGTGCACGCTTGTGGCGCAGTGCTCGCCGTGTATCGTACGCGTGTTTGAATAAGCAGGTGCAGTCGTGGTGCATGTATGCCGGACCGCTCATGTTCTTAATGGGTGGGCAAACAACATTGTTGTTTGTCAGCCACTGTGCTTAGACACGGGGCTGCCAAGCTGTGTGTGCTATCGGCTGCATGCATGAATGCACGGCACATCCGGTGCTGTGCCACAGCCTACTTGAAGCGTTTCAAGGCCCAGCCTGCACAGCGTGCTCATGCTCGCCGACGGTGCGTGCGTCTGCTTTTGTCGCTGCTGCCGCTGTGGTGCTGTGCACTGTCATCATCTACAGGGCACCTGGCTTCGGTGCAGTTACGCCCGACCCGGCGCTTGCAAACGAACTGCCCGAGGGGATCAACTTGGAGGGCATGAAGGCGCTGCTGCGGACCCTTATGGGCGTGCCCGATACGTTCATGATGGAGGGGATCAGGGAGGCCGCTGCCATGGCCCGCTCTTTCACCGTGCACCGCCGCCACCACCGCTTCCTGGAGGCGTAGGCGCGGGACGAGGCTTGGAATCGCACCCACGCCCCGTAGCGTATTGGGGTGTTGGTGCAGGGGCTGCACACGCAAACTTGCTGCCGGGATCCTCTTCCATTTCTCCTACACCTACTTCCACGACTGAACCTCGGTGGGCGGCTTGGGGGTTTCGACTTCAAACGACGTCTTTTAACTCCTAAACCCGGCCAACTTTTCAGCGGCTTGCATGTCACCCTGCGAACGCCATCCTCCTCATTCGGAACGCCAACCCGGCCGCAGTACTGGAGCCTGCAATACTGCAACAGGCGCTCCCATTACCGGCTGATGCTATGATTACAACCCTTTCACGCATCCTGTTCGGTGTGTTGCATTATCGCATATGCCCCTATCGCAACCCCATGGGTGGCAAAGCCTCGAACCTTGCAACCCCATCCCTATGGCGATCATCCTGCATGGAGGTCCCAAACCCAAATCCGAACAAACCAATCAATCATGACACACAAACCGTAGCGGAGCGTGTGGGATGGTTCCGGGAGTATCTTGTGGGTGAGCCCTGGCATCGCCTGCAAGCGCTCATCACCCTCCGCCCCTCCCCACCCCGCCCCTCTGCCTCCCTTCCTGCCGTGTATATAATATAATGCTACGGGTTGTGCTCGGGCTTATAGCTCCAATGCATTAAACAATACGTTTCCCTTCATCCCTTGCGTTCTGAGAGTTAGGAGCACCGTTAGAACGTTACGCACTCGCATGCTGCATCGCGTGTATTGTGATTACATTGGCCAGCATTCGCCGCTTTTGGCTGGAATTGTGATCACTGCTGCATACGGTACCCCGGCCCCCCCTTGCAGTCATCCGGGCCTTTCTCCAGCCTCCCTGCATATCAACACCTGCCGTTCACTCATATTCATTTCATGCCCCCGCAGTGGTTTTATATCGAGAAAAGGCAACATCATGGTTTGATTCATGTTAAGGAGGCCATACAGGCAATACAGGCCATACAGCCTCCTCTCTCTCTAGACCATGGAGAAACCCACATACGCCACGCACTCATGCTCCTGTTTAACTTACGCGTGCGCGTCCTTGCTCGTT
The DNA here is from genome assembly GCA_001662385.1 of Chlamydomonas asymmetrica. Lineage (NCBI taxonomy): Eukaryota > Viridiplantae > Chlorophyta > Chlorophyceae > Chlamydomonadales > Chlamydomonadaceae > Chlamydomonas > Chlamydomonas asymmetrica. Next base: position 16,384 of record BDDA01001187.1, on the reverse strand, counting down.
TTTGGCCAGGACGACTTTCACTCGATCAGTATGGCATGCATGATGCATTCTTACCGTATGATTCAGCCTCTCTGCCGGCTACGCATGTCGCGGGTCCAGCGCACTGACGCAACCATGCGTTGCGGCGCGCCTGTGGATGGATTGCAGCGAGCAGGCAGCGGCTGCTGGGCGAGCGTGCGTTTGGGTCCCAGATGCGTTTTGGGCTTTCGGCTCCCGACATTGACGGACGGCATCGCTGGCGTAATGCTTGTTTGTAAGCGCTTGCCGGGCGGTTGTGATGGGTTCGTGGGCGGCGCACACAGTCTTGCTTGCGTGTGCATGGCCGGTGGTAATCAGGATGTGCGGCATGCATGTGTGTGTTTTATTAGCACTATTATAACTGTACAGTGTACACTACTGTAAATTACCACCACTGCATTACCGGTACTTGGGTGCTGGGTTGTCCAGGCACAAGCGAGAGAGCGAGAGGACATCACCCAGACCACCGTATGGCCTTAAAGTTCAGCAGCTGGCTGGTGCAACGGTGCACGGAGCTGTTGCACGGGCCATCCGCCCCTTACTGAATGCGCTGTGCTGCAACCCTCGAAAATCACCTCTCTGCCTTAGGTTTCCGTTCGTCTACCTTCGGTGTGGTCTGTGATGTACTAATGCGTGCAGACGTTGAAAGCTGCTGCATGCATGCCAATCGCAATGGGGCAACCCATGATAACACCATAGTGGCAATACGCATGCATGTTGATTTGGATCTGCGTGCAAGGGAAGGGGCCTTCTCAGGGCCTTCTTATCGTTGCGCTTTGACAGCAGCCCTGTGAATTCATGCGCGCTGGAAGCGATACCCCAAGGTCATTACTAATCCAATAACGCGCCCCGCTTGCGTTGCGTCCGTTCCTTCCACAAGGCGCAAACCCTGCTCTTGCGCAAGGGGCGATGCGAAGGTGTCCTTGTGCCGGTGTGGAGCTGTGAGGTTTGATGTGAAAGTGTCAGTGGCGCGCACGTGTAAAATATTCTTACCAATATTCTTCCTGCTCTCCTCATAGAAGCCGAGGAATGAGGGCAACAATCATAGGTTCATGCCTGGCCCCACAGGACGAGCATCATCGTGCCCTGGAATGTCTGCATGGCTTTTGGCTTTAGGCGTTAAAGCAGCACAGTGATGGCAGCCTGCAGCCCCCACCCATACATGTGGACATGTTTGCGCAGCGTGTGCTTTTGCATGTTTGTGCGGCGCGTGCGCGCATACCCCATTGGCTACTTGAGCCCGAATCGGGCGCGACTCATACCAGGGCAGACCGGCGTTGTCCATCAGGGGGTACTTCACATATGAACTGGTTTCATCTTTAAGGGTACCTCAGGGGAAATTGCCCAGGACCTCCACGCATTGAGAGCTGGCGGGACAGTCCATCATCACCCAGACCAATAGCTCGTTTGAGCCCTTCAATTTATCAATTAGGTAGGAACACGCCACCTGGGTGTACACGATATTGCCTCTTGAGTTGGGTGTTGCACCCTGCAGACATGTTACCCTCGCTCAGTATTTGCTCAACTCCTGCACTACTTTACTGCTCACAATGATAGCAGACGATGCAGCACAAACGGACCTATACACGAACGAGGCACCTACCTTGTCTTGCTGCACTCGCGGCAGTGTTGAGCTTGGTGGTGCTGCAGCTATATTCAGCCACTGCCATCTGCTTGACAAGGACAGCCCTCGTGGAGAGAAACTTGGTGGCCCAGAGCTCGGCCGCAAGGCACACCCTTGAAAGCAGCAGCGCCCGTCAGGCAACAACACGGCGTTTGCTGTCTGTGAGCCCAGGCATAGTGGACGTTTATAATGTGCCACAGCTCAAGCAGGGACTGGCGGACCCGACAGTTACGACGCTTGTTGTCCGAACCGACATACGCATCAACAACGATGAATGGCCCGCAAGTGACGTGGTGACCGTCAGCGCAGGTCTCAGCAAGCTCACTGGTCCAGAGGACATCGATACCCCTCACTGGCCAGTACTGGACTTCAATTTCGTGCCTCGGCGCTTGCAGCTCAACGCGAACTGTACACTTAAGGTGTCACGGTTATGGGTTTTTCGCTTTTCCCTGCTGCTTCTGCCTGTTTATCCGGGTAGGTAATGCTAAAAGCGTGTGTTGTATTTGAGATGCAGCTGTGCAGCATCTGTGCCGTCAGCTTTTCAGCTTACACTGCGGCCCCCAACGCTCCCCTCACCTTGCTGCAATCGCAACCCGCAGGTGTGGACCTCCTTCTGCCAGTTCACAACCCATATGCAAGCTTTGTGTTTGAAAATGTGCGTATTGTCTTTCTCATCGGCCCCAAGTGGGACGTCGTGTGGGTCGAACAAGGGACTGGACAATCTCCAAGCCAAGCGGCCGGCAGCCTTTCCAGGCAAACAGATAGCAGGGGAGGCGCTTGGTGTCCCTGTATGCCGCTCTGAAAGCGCACAGTATGGAGCATTCTGTTGGGACGGCTCTGCCGCATCACCGTGGGTTGATGTCGTTCAGGAAGCAGTTGACACGTCTCGCAGCACCCCACAGCCGGCAGGCTACTACTTTGCGGTGAAGGACTTGATATTCATGATAACCCATCCATACAATGTGCAGTGCTACGTTGAGCTTGGTAAGTATCAAGGCTTTTACTGAGGCTTATTGCAACCGGGGTGGTGGTGACCAAGAAAGCAAACAGGCACTTCCCTTTGTCCTTCCCCTTGTGCGTACAGGAGTGGAGAACTGTTTTAACTTCAACTTCAACAAGTACCGCGGACAACCGTACATACCTCCACGTCAGGACGCAAACGACAACAACGACAGCCAGCTGACCATCGTGCTGCTTGCTAGCATACTCGGAGGTGAATCCTACCCTGCAAACCCATATTCCATACCATCTGACAAACGGCTTCTCCAAACCCAGTCTAGCTGGCTGGCTTCATGGCAGGTTGGTTTGCGGTTGTGCTGAACACCAGTCTACCTCCCTTGAACCCTTCGAACGAAAAGGTACACTTCGCTGGATACTATCCTGCTCACAGGTTTGACCTTGCTTGTTGCCACTGGTGGCCTTGCACTCTTTCTGTGGCGCCGACACTATGGCTATGCGAACCGTGACTCGTTAGAGTCCACCGGGTCAGATGACCTGGAAAGCGACCTGGCACCACGCAGCACCGGCACCGGCAAGCAAGCATGTGGGGAGGAGTGCTTGGCCCGCCCATCAACCTCAGGCCCACCCAGTCAGGGTTATGCCAAGGCCAGCGGTGTGTCATATGCCGTGAGCAGCCCCAAGGCCCCACCAGTGCGCGTGGACTTGCGTCTGGGTGCTGACGTGAAGGTGAGAGCGGGGTCGTGCAGCGAGTGGGCTGTGCGCTGGTTGCAGTGGCGTGCTGGTCGGGCTTGCGGGATGGCCACAGCATTTGGGCGGGCTATTGGCGATTTGGGCCTGCCCACTGCTCTTGCGTGGTCAAAGGCCCATGTGGGTCGAGCCTCAGGTCGCACTCTCCACATCCAAAACTCCTGGACTGTGCTTGCAAGGCGCTGCGCCATGTCGATAGTGCATGCACACGTGCCCACTGGTACAGTATGCACTGCACTGTTGCTGACTGTGCTTGTGCGTTGCTTTGCGCAGGTTGAGGAGGGTGTCATCCTGGGCCTAGGCATGTCTGGGCGCGTGGTGGCGGGCTTTTACAACGGCCAGCCAGTGGTGGTGAAGCTGCTGCACCCCGCCATGTTCCGGCACGACGCAGCAGACGGCTCGGGCCCAACCTCACATGGCACCGGTGTGTTTCGACTGCTGTGGGCGCATGGTTGCTGCTGCTATTTGCTTCCCAGGCGTGACATGCGGTGTTGCAATAATGTGCACCAGCACACGCAGGCAATCATGCCGTTCCCCTTGCCTGCTGCTGGCCCTGCACATTTCCGTGCAGGCTCCCAGCTGCCCCTTATCCCGATGGACATGGCGCGTGAAATAGAGCTGCTGAGCGCGTGCCAGCACCCCAACGTCGTGAGGCTGCTAGGGGCGGGCCTGCCCCCGGTGTGCCCCCAGGCCTTCTTCGTCATGGAGAGGCTGCCGCTGACGCTGCGCCAGCTCATGTATGGCCGCCAGGATGTTGACGACGGAACGCATGAGGTCGTTAGGAGCAGCGTTCAACGCGCGGGCGGAGCCGAGGCACCATCAGCAGCGCCAGAGCTGCCACTGGCGCAGGTGCGGGACGAAAGCGGTGGTGTTAACCGGTGTAGCGATCAGTGCTTGAGGCTGCACGTGCTTCACGGCGGTTCCCAGCGTTTGTAAAGGGATGCATCATTGCACAAACGTTGCTGGGACATTGGTACGCTGCTGCTTCCCCGCATGCATCGCCTGCAACCGAGTGGTGCTGAATGTTGCAGCAGCCGCCAGCGTAACCCGCCTGTGACAACCCTGCGCTTGCGCTTGCCCTTGTCTGCTCTCCCCCCTTACTGTTGCGTCAGGTGCTGGAGGTGGCACACGGCATTGCTTGCGGCCTGGCGTACCTGCACCCGCGAACCATCCACCGGGACCTCAAGTGAGTGGCGCGCACACCTGGCGCTATGGGGGAGCCTGAACATACAGCCCTGGCTCGTGTTGAGCTAATGTGCGCTGATGTGCTTGCACCTGGGCCGGATAATGGCCTGCCATGCCTGCAGCGCACCGGCAGGTGGTTGACGAATGATTTGGGGCCATAACTGAGTGTGCAGGAGACAATGTCTTGCCACGGCTGCAGTGTCACCGCTCTGTTGTTGCCGCTGCCTGTCGCTGTTCAGGCCTGACAACATCCTTGTCAGCGCTGACTGCTCGGTGGTGAAGCTGGCGGATTTCGGCTCGGCGCGCTGCGTGTACACCAGCATGGCCACTGACCTGGGAGGAGCTGGCACCGCACAATGTGAGGGAGCCTGCATGGGGGGGCAGGGAGGGGGGAGGGAAGGATGTGCACATACATGTGTATGGCGGTACTCTGTACAAGATATGCGGTGCTGGGTTTGTGCCTGGGGGCCACTGGAAGCGGAGTGCGTGCATGTGCATACGCCTTATGGGCACAGCCGCACAGCATGTATGGGACGCAGTGGGTGCTTTCCATATGCATGGAGTGTATGTGATGCCAGAGCATCTTGCGGGTAGTGCCTGCTGGCAGTTGACAATCATAACCTCCCTGCACACCGCAACCACACAGCCGTGAATGGCAGCAACGCATGTATTGAACATGCTTATGCGTGTGCTGCGGTGGCGCCATGCAGATATGGCACCCGAGTGCTTCCACGCCACGCGCGGTGCAGTCAACCCCGCATGCGATGTGGTAAGCAAGCCACATCTGGCCCTGTCTGAACCCTGTAACCTTAGCTCGACCAGCAACTTCATTTGCTGTCTAGCGTGCTGTTGCCATGCTCCACGTGTGAGCTCATACCGTGACCTCATTTGATCATTTCCCCTTTCCCCCCCTTGCAGTACTCTCTGGGCATCGTCATGGCGGAGATGCTCACCCTCAGGTGAGCGCGCTTAAACAACGGCCAGCCTGCTGAGACGGTATCAGATGTGCCAACGATCTGCAAACAGTATGGCGTTGTTGTTGATGCGAGCTTGCTAAGCGTCGGTTCTTTGATGCTTGGCTTAGGATCGCGGACTGCCAATTACTCTTGAATGCGCTTCTACAGTCCTTATTAGTGCTCACTTGAACGGAAGTCCATCCTCAGTTGGGAAACGAAACAAGCTCATGGTGTAAAACACCGAGCGTGAAGCACGTGTATGCAAGTCTGGGGTACGGTGGCGCGCCTCCCACACTGCACAGCATGTGCGCATGCATGTGCTCATAGCTTTGGGTGCCTGATCGTGTGCAGGCACATCTTTGCTATCAGCACGGCGCGATGGATGTGCGATGCATCTTGCAGTTCCAGGGCGTGTTTGCAGAGCGTCGACTGCGCCCCTGCCGCCCTCTCCTTGCCCTCCCCCTCGCAGGCGCTTGTGGCCTGGCATGACGCCGCTGATGATTGCGGTGGCCATCACGCACTATGGGGAGAGACCCGCGCTGCCGGAAAGCGACGCACGCTGCCCGCCAGCCCTGCGCAAACTCATCAAGGTGAGGCGAGGGGGTGAGGTGATGGCAATATTGGCGCTGGCCGCTGGATCACAGCTCCACCGTGTGCTTGGCAGCGCAGACCGAGGGGCAGCGCGCGTGCAGGGAAGGTGGTTGCAACTTTCCGTGTCACCCACCCAGGCGCTCAGGTTGCCTGTGCAAGCTGTGTGCCATTCACTGACAGTCTGACACGCTTGGGGAGTGTGTAATTGCGCGCAAACCTTTGCGCGTCTGTGCAACTGTGTGCCAGAAAGAGCGCCCAAGGGGGGGCATGCCGTGTGATTCCCGTGGGGCAACTGTGTGCGAGCTGTGTGCATGTGTGATTACTGATTAGCATTGCACGCGCTCCTGATGAGCCTCCAGTGAGCACAATGTACGCGACCCACAATCACTATGCTGTCGCGTGTTATGCCATGCGGCAGGCGTGCTGGGATGCGGATCCCGGGCTGCGCCCCTGCGCCGACGCGGTGGCGAAGAAGCTGGCCATCATGATCAAACACATCCAGCAGGGCCGCGACCCGCGCGACATCGGTCAGGCGCAGCAGGAGCAGGATTCGGACCACCACAGCGCGTGAGTCGTCATAATCTGCATGTACCTGGCGTCGTTTGTTGCGAAAGGCTCTCATTTAGAGCTGCGTAGCGCAGTGCTCGCATTGTATAACACTTGTGTTTACAGCATGTGCAGGCGTTGTGCATGTATTCCTGAACGCTCATGTTGTTCACCCCATGCATTCACCCCATGCATTCACCCCATGCATTCACCACATGCATTCACCCCATGCATTCACCACATGTTGTTCACCCCATGCATTCACCACATGCATTAGTGTGGGCAAACGCCGCCGTTATTTGTCAGCCACCCATGCTCAGACATTTGGCTAGCAAGATGCGTGCGTTATCAATTAATGCACAGCACATCCAGTGCCATGCAACAGGCTGCTTGGCACAGTGTGCTCATGCTCACGCACCCACCTTCTGCTTTTGCTGCTGCTGCCGCTACCGTGTTGTGTGCTGTCGTCATTTACTCATTGCAGGGCACCTGGCTTCGGAGCAGTCGTGCCCGACCTTGCACACGCAAACAATTTTGCCCTACCGGAGGGGATCAACTTGGAGGGCATGAAGGTGCTACTGCGGACCCCCATGGGGGTGCCCGATACGTTCATGATGGAGGGGATCAGGGAGGCTGCTGTCATGGCCCGCTCCTTCACCGTGTACCGCCGCAACCACCGCTTCCTGGAGGCGTAGGCGCGGGAAACGAGGTTTGTAGTCGCACCCACGCTTCGTTGCGAGCTGGTACTTCTGCAGGTGGCTGCACACTGTTGGAATATGGGACTCTGAGGAGGGACCACACACCTACACGCTGTTCGTTTTGCGGCAGCCATCAGATCGGCCCAGTCACGTCCCCATCGTCAGGTGCAGTTTTCATCCTCATGAGCATGCACACCGCGCGGCCCCAAGGGAAGCACACTGCATGGCCCCACGGGAGCCAAATCTTTCTAGCCACGCCTGTATGGTTGTATAACACCAACACACACGCAACCTTGGTCAGCCCGGACACCTCGCCACCCCCAGGTGCAGTTCCCATCATCACACATACCAAGGCAAGTACACTGCACGGCCCCACGGAAAGCATACTGCATGGCCCCACGAGAACCCAACACTCTTAAACACACGCAAGCTTGCTGCCGAGGAGCTCCTCTCTTTCATTTTCTCTCCGCCTATATCCGTATGAATATAACACAAACACCGCAACCCCAACTTGATCCTGAACCCTGGTGGGCGGTTGACACATGGGCTGGGTTTAGGTTTGTACCTCATACACTTTATGTTCCTCTGGTGTCATCCTCGCCACATCTTTTCACATGGAACGGCATCCTTACATCCCTAATCTGGCCAACTTGTCGGCGGCTTGCATGCCGTCATGCGAATGCCGTTGATAGGCCCATATAAAATAGAACAGCCCAGCTTGTGCTCCTCCTCATCCGGAACACCAACTGGCTGCAGTACTGGAGTCTGCAACAGACACGCCCTTTACCGGCTGATGCTATCATGGCAACCTTCGCATGCGCCCCCGTTCGGTGTATTGTCTGGTACTATCTTCGCATGCCGGTCTCTTGCAACCCTCTGGCTCTGAAACCATACTGTTACGGTGTACACATGGGTGTACGCCTCACTAGCAATAGTATTGCAGTCGACTTGAGGCAGTACTCATAGCAGGTGTGTATTGGTACCGTTACATTCTCGCAAAGCCTCAAACCTTGCAACCCCATCCTCATGGTGATCATCCTGTATGGGGGGCTCGAAACCCAAATCCAAACAAACCAATCGATCATGACTCACAAACCGTAGGTGCGGTCTCTATCCTTACGCGTACGCTTATGCACACTGCACCGCCCCACGGGAACCACAGTACATATCCCTGTGGGACTCTTCCTGACACAACTCGTAGCCGAGCAGCACTGGATGGGTTTGGGAGGACGTTACGCACTGGCATACTGCATCACATGTATTGTGATTGTATTGGCTGGCAGACGCCGCCCTCGACTAGAACTGTGCTACACTGTCGCATGCGGTACCGCCTGCTCCATACATCGTCATCTGGGCCCTTTCCAACCTCTTTGCATGACAACAACACCTGCCGCTCCCTCATAGTGGTATTCATTTCACATGCCCCCGCAGTGGTTTTATGCCTAGAAAACGCACAACACAGTTTGGTCCATGTAACGGAGGCCACACCAGCCATACAAGCCATATACGCCATGCAAGCCATGCAGGCCATGCAAGCCATTAAGGCCATATACGCCATGCAGGCCATGCAAGCCATGCAAGCCATACAGGCCATACAGGCAGGACCTGGGAAGGGCCCTCCCAGTAGGGAGACGCTTGGTCGACTAATGGCCTCCACGCTCACGCGCATGCGCACCCCGCCCCGTCTCGTGAATTGCGTCCCCATACATCCCCATACATCACCCCACCATGGCCCTTGCCTCCTCCCTCTCGCGCGACAATGATGGAAAAACCCAAGCACGCCACGCACTCACACGATTCATTTGCGCGTGCGTGCCTTGCTCGCAGTGGGCCGACGACTTTCACTCTAATTCTGTGTGTCATTTGCATGACGCATCTTTGTCGTGTGTTCTCTGCCGGCAGCGCATGTCGCGGGTTCAATGCATTCACGCAACCAAGCGTCGCGACGCATATTCCGAGTTTTCCACAGTCTTGGGAGGTTCCTAAAATCTGGCAGCAGCTGCTGGGCGAGCGTTTGGTCCAGGTGTGTTTCGGGCTTTCGGCTTCTGACATTGACGGACGGCATCGCGGGCTGTCATGTTTGCTTGTGCGCGGCTTGCCGAGCGGTTGCCTTGTATTCCCGCACGAGGATGCAGGCAGGCCTGCTTTGTGCATAGACGGTGGTGATGAGGCTTTGCGCTATGCATGATGGTTCAGTGCATGGTGCCATTGGCACTAATTGACAACCACTGCATTATTGCGTTACGAGTTGTCCAGCGAGGCACGAGGGCGGGAGGGATGGCATCACCCATGCTAGTACTGTATACTCGTATAGCCGTAAGCCTCAGCAGCTGGCTGGTGCGACGGTGCACAAAGCTGTTGCATGGGCCACCCGCCCGTTACTGATCGTGCCACAGGCGCTGCGCTACACCTGGCGCTCACACATGCCTGATGCGTACGTTCATGTACCTTCTTCTCGATTTGTGATGCGTGCGGATGTTGAAAGCTGCTGCATGCCGATTGGAATGGGGAAACCATGAATCATACATGGCAGCACTGCGCATGCATGCTAAAATGGATCTGCGCGCGAGGGGCCTCTTTTCGGGCCTTCTGGGATGCCGAATTCACTACCATATACCAATCCTCTCTTCTGCAGATGTGCATACACACACTTGGTCAAACCCTACTGCATATATGCATGCACACTTTGCTCCACATGGCGGCTGAATGGTTGCTACGGCGATTGAGTGGTTGCTGAGTATTCTAACTGAATTCCAAGGCCGAGGCGTTCCCCTGCTTCCCCCCCCCTTCCGTACGCAGTTTACGTGGGCGCCCTGGCTTGGGGTGGCTGCCACTACTGTTTGCATAACTCCTCGGTTGCATGTGTGGGCTGTGGACTTATGGTAGCTGCTTGTTTGGGTGGATCATCTTACCTGCTGCCTGTAGGCAACATAAGTGCAGACCGCTGCTGGTTTCATGGTATCCGTTAATCCGTACCGAGGACTGTAGGAGCGTTCAAAGAGGGTCCGCCTGGACTACACCTCGGGGGCAAACCTGAGGCAGCTTCGAACGCCGCCTCAGCTCCGTTGGCACTGGGACGCTCCATGACATGCATGCAGCGTATATTTGTGTCCACTGTTGTGTCAACCGCTTGTTGCTTGCGTGTTGTTTGCCTGGGCATGTGAGACGGCCGGCACACCGTCCTGCGCACCTGCCATCACTGCTTTCCATGCACTACGGACATCGTTAATCTGCAGAGCTCAGACTGGCTGGCTGCAAGGAAGACGAGGCATAGTTGTGATTAGCGTACTGCATGAATGCGTGCGACAGCTTGCATGCTTGGGGCTGATAGTGTTGGGCACTTACGAGATGGGCGTAGTAAAATGCTATGGCTGCCAGGTTCCGCGACCCTCTCATGCACACAGTGAGGACTGCATGGCAACCCCGGCCTGCCGCTTTTGCGCTCCACACATCCAATCGCAAACACCGTCCTTTGCATGCTCGATAGGCTGCTCTTGGCGCATTTTTAACCTGTGAGCGAGAGGTTGTTACAGGAATCCTCAGTAGTCAGCACTCAAGTCAGCCGCGCAGTCTGATGATCTGCAATTGTCTGTTTCTGTGCACGCGTGTAACAAAACCTGTGGGCCACTGCGTTGTAACGCGCAGTTAAGGTGCGGGTAGCGGTGTGGTTGGTGGGGCCCGAGGCTGCGCTGTTGCGAGCGCCTCTCTGCCGCGCCCCTGCTGACATGGTCGAGACAGTGCACTGTGTGTTGATGCATGACGGGCAGGGTGTTTGTTTGCATGTGGCGCCCGCCCTGCATGCCCCTGCCGTGTACCTGACATCGCTTCAGGTGTCCCGCCCCGACATCCCTTTGGAGTGCACTGCATGACGTCCCTTCTGGTGCAGCACCTGACATCCCTTCAGGTGTACTGCATGTCCGCATGACATCCTGGTTGCAAGATATGCTGCGAGCAAGTCAGTGGCGCGCCCCCTGGGGCATCCTGTCTGCCGCCTCACTTCCTGCGTGCTCTCGTCACGCGCTGGGTGCGCATGAGCTGCCACCGTGCGGCAGGCCACTGGCAGCGCCACTGATCCGATAGTCATGCGCTGGCTGGTGTGAATGCACCGTAAATGTGCATGCTCGTGAAAAAAGGCGGCAAAAGGACGCCCCCCACGCACCGATCTACCCTCCACAGCCTCAAGTGACTGTGGTTTGGTGTGTGGCACACTGTGGACCTCGGCCACTTGGTCCCCGCGGTGACAGCAGTCTGGACCGCACCGCTGGACGTGGGACTGCACGCCGGAGTATCCCCACCTGCAGCAGGGGTAGGGTTAGTAGGGCTCGCAGTGTGGGATTAGACTTACTACTTTAGCAACTTGCACAAATACGGCTTCGCACTCAACCCAGCATTCCTGGTCTACCCGCATGCTTGTGGGTCAGCAGGACAGCTTCTTGCTTAGCGTGCCAGTTGAGGGAGGCCTGCAGCGAGGCCTGTGTGGCCTGCTACACTGCACGTGTCAAGGAAGGGCCTCAGGCCTGATTCACATGCTAAGCACCATCAGACTGGCTTTGCAGTCAGTTTGTGCATCAGCTTCCTGGCACGGCTTCCCAGTGCGGCGGATGGTGTGGGTCGTTTTGTGCGGTACGATTTGGGGCTGCACTGGACGCATTCGCCAGCATCTGGGTACATATGGCAGTCTACCAGCCACTGAAGTCATACGTTTCATAAGTTCAGCTTGGTGCCTGCTGTTTGAGGCTCGCTGTTCAGCAGCAGCCACCTCTTTTGTTGATTCTCTCTGTGTCCTTTCCCCACATTCGGAGGCCCAGGCCTTCGGCCAACTGAAGGCAGTGACAGGACTGTACCAAGCCAGAAAACAAGTTTCATCGCATACATAAGAGCAGCGTGCGCAACGTTGCTTGCGGCGAGCAGCGGCGTTGTCGACAATGGCGGCTCCGGTGACGTTCCAGGCTCCGCCTGGACACCCAGGCCAGGAGGCGGTGCTTATAGCATGCGCATACTTGGATATGCCTTTGAAAATAGAGGCGCCTGATGCTGACCTCAAGGTTGGTTGTGAGCTCTGCGAGCCTAAGCAACCCACCCCAGCCCGTGTGCACGCGTAGCGTTTGCACCATTGCAACAAGTGCGGTTGCAAGTCTATGCGTACGCGGTTGTGAAAGCCCAGCAGAACGCTTCAAACCACGCAGCTGTACCTCGTTACAGTGTGGACACACACGGGTTTGGGTGCGGTTCTGCAGTGAACCTTCCTGCACAACTCTGATTGTGGTGCGCCAAGGCGTACACGTTACGTGTAGTTTCAGCCACAAAACTGTACCCAGGCTTAAATTGTGTCAAATGGCTGGTTATGACTGACAGGAGCCTATCCTCAAGGTCGGAGAGCATACACTTCATGGCACCACCAGCATCCTTCACTATGGTAAGGGTGTAATCAGCAGCTGGTGCCCCCAGGCTGTTGATCCCAGGATTTTGATTAGCAAGCTCAAGTGTTGTGCAGCTTCTTCGCTGACAGTGTTGTGCTTAAAAGTGTCCAGCTGCTCATCTGTGTGCCGGCTGCTGATCAACTGCTGCGCCTTGCAACTGGTCCACCGCGCAGTGGCGACCTCTAAGCCCAACGAGACGCTCTACCCAGCTAGCCTGAGGGTGAGGTGCCCTGTTGTTACCCTGAGCTGCATTCGTGTCCGTTCACCAGCGCCGCACACTACCCTCTGCAAGCGAACTGCAGCAGGATTCGTTTGCAATAACGAGACACGCTGCAAACATCAATGGGCTACACGTGGAACACATTAGCAACAACTGTCTTGCTTCTATGCAAGTGGTGCATTGGCACACGTGCCTCGTTCGTCGGAGGAACCGGAAACCGGATTTTCGCTCATGTGGTGTGATAACAGACGCAGTTGGCTAACAGGATAGAAGCGACTGTTGCCTGTATCGCAGTCCTCCATTGACAAGTGGCTGGGCGTTGCGGGCACCATCGAGGCCGCTGCACTGGCATGGTTGGAGCCGTTTGCGTCCAAACTCGACGACGCGGCCCGCGAGCAGGCCAAGGCTGATATCACAACAGCCCTGGAGCAGCTCACCATCGACCTTGGTGACAAGCAATTCCTGGTGGGTGTGGGCCTCGCACTTATTCGCCTGCACTGCGTGGCGTTGGTCATGACGCGGACCCACACTGCACCAGCAAGCCGAACGGCAGCTCCCCAGCCTGCCCAGGCTCTGCATGCACCGACTGCACCTGATACACCCGCATCCGCATGCAAGGCAACTCGCATGAGGCGGCAGCACGGCACGTTAGATTACCACCTGATCCTGCGGGGCCCCGCACGCACGCTGGCGCACGCCAGCAGCTTACGGGGCCGCGCGATGCAACCCCAAGCTGCAAAGATCAGACGCAAGCGCTTGACACAAACTCATCGTTGCTTGCATGCTGATGCAACTCGTAATCCTATGACCCAACCCCCTCATCCGTTCCTCTGTACCCAACGTCGCAGCCATGACATGGAATTGAATGAAATTTGCGTGTGGCAGCTCCTGACCATCGGCAGATCGGAGCGCCTCGGTTCATGGCAATCAGCACACACCCTCACGTGCATGTCTGCGTGTGTTCAGAGCTAGTTGCTTCGCGTGGGGCCAGGCAGTGTGCACACCTGCATGTACATGCAGGTGCGCACGCACGCGCGTGCTCTGTAGGTAATCATTTGGATAGGTGGCAAGGCTGACAGTGCAACTGAGAGCCAACCACAAATAAATGTCGCGTGTGCTGTGCAGGTGGGCGACCACATCACCATCGCGGACGTTGCGATGGTGGCACCCGTCGCGCCGCTCTTCACGGCGGTGCTGGGCACGCAGGCGCAGCAGCACGCCGCGCGCACGCTGACCTGGCTGCAGGCCTGTGCAGCGCAGCCACACTTCGCCAAGGCTCTGGGTGAGCACTGCTGTCGTGCACGCTTGCCGTGCATGTGGGTACGCGGCACATCATGCGTGCAGCACCGCAGTGCGGCTCCGCACCACTAGCGGCACCGCATGCACACACATTCATTCGTGCTTGCTTGCTTGTGCGTGCAGGCACACTGACGCTGTGCAGCGCGGACGCGGACTGGGTGGCGCCCTCGGCCAAGGCCAAGGAGAGCGGGGGAGGCAAGAAGAAGAAGAAGGTGGGTTGTATGTAAAGTTATGTTATGTTTGTGTTACGTCACGAGCGTGTCGGCCAGAAGGCCAATGCTCCCCCCAGATGGGGTTGGGGACCTGAGGAAAAGAGAAGGCTCATCAGCCTATGCACATGGCGTGCTCTTGCGTGCAAATGCGCACAGCACACATGACTCATACCATAGCCCAAGCCGAGCAGTGTACATGCGGGCGATGGAGGTGCATCATCACTCCACATTGCCGATGCTCAGCTGGCGCGGCCTGTGGCAGCAACACACGCCACGCACACACACACCGGCCCGCCTGACCTCTCAGCTCTCGCCTTGCGTGCGCATGGTGGTGGCACATGGTGGTGGTGGTGGTCGTGATCCGCTGAGGGTGACATGATGGTGGCACTGGTGGTGGTGCTGGTGGTGGTGATTGACTGATGGTGGTGGCGCTGCTGCCTCTGATGCCACAGGGCGGTGCCGCTGCCGCCGCCGCCGCGCAGCCGGCGGGCGGCGACGACTCTGACCTGTCGCGCGCCGCCAGCAGCCAGCTCTCCCTGGAGCCCAAGGAGCTGGACCCTGAGAAGGCAGCCAAGAAGGTAAGAGGGATGAGTCATGCTGTAATGAGTCATAGCATGATGAGTCATGCTTTGATTAGTCATGCTATTGATGAGTCAGGCTATGGACAGTCTGCTACGATCAGCAGTTCAGCACCCTCCCGGTGCTTGGCTGCGCAGAGGATGCGAGCTTCGTGGTTTGCAGTGTTTAAAAATAGGCTTGCTTTACTGCCGTAAGGAGTGCGGTTGGGCTGGTGACAATCGCTCTGACCAAAGCGATGTCGGGGATGCTGCGTGGCCACATGCGGCTGGCCTGCAGCCCGACCTGCAAGAGAGGCCTAGCAGAGGTACAGGGCGGTTGGTAGAACGGGCCAGCAACAAAAGTGACGGAGTTGGAAGCAGCTGGCGTCAGCTGGAACCAGCTGGTGTCACCTGATGTCAGCTGGTGCCAACTCCGTGACTTATGTTGCTGGCCCGTTTTGCCCATGCTGAACCTCTCTTCCAGGTCAGCTTGCAGGCCAGGTCAGGCCACATCGAGGCACGCACGTGGGTGTGCATGCGTGCCTGCTTGTGCTTCCAGGTGTAATAACATACGATACACTACCCTATTCAATTCACGTGTGTGTGTGTCTGCCGTGAAACGTGGGCCCGATGCGTATGTACAACGTGTATGCGCAACCTGTATGCGCCACAGGCTGCCAAGGATGCTGAGAAGGCTGCGAAGCTCGCTAAGTTCAACGCAAAGAAGGTGAGCGCCTGCAACACGCAACACACGAGTCCAAGCGCACGAGTCAAAGAGCACTGTGGGTTTGTGGGGCAACCAATGGGATATGGTACGGTCGCGGCGACTCTGCGCCCTTTGTGGTGCACAGCGGGGGTGGTGGTCCATTGATTTGGATGCCGCAACCCAGCTCAGGCGCCAGCTCAGTACTACACCGCTCGCCTCATACACAGCGGGCTATGCACACTGCACGGCCCCACGGGGATCACACTAGATGGCCGCACAGGCACACTTTTTGACACAGCCGGGTCCCTGGACCCTCAACCCGTGTCAATTGTTAAGCACGATGCCAGAGACTGCTGGAAGGGGACACCGACCAGCATCACCCCAACATATCTTTATTGCATTGTGCAGCGGTTGTATAGTTGTATCAACCATGTGTGCGTGTGTTGTGTCGTGGCGCGCGCAGCAAGCCGCTGCCGCCCCCGTGGCCGTTGACGACAAGGACGCTGCTGAGAAGAAGGAGAAGGAGGAGAAGAAGGTCAAGGAGAAGGCGGAGGCGGAGGCAAAGAAGGTGAGGGCAAGAGGGAGCCGTTCCGCTGCTCGTCCCATCCATTGTATTTATGCATGCATGAGGCCAAGATGGTGGTT
>BDDA01001185.1:3243-23480 GCA_001662385.1 Chlamydomonas asymmetrica | reverse complement strand
CAGTCATGTGCTGGCTTCGGTGGCACCAACGGCCCGGGCAGGGGCGCTGCAAGACTCGTGGGATTTGAGCGCATGGCGGTGCGCCTAACACAATTACACGACCCCATGTGGGTGTGTTGCTGCCTACACCCCACTAATCCACGCATATGTGCTGAAGAGCTCACAGTCATGTTTTTTTTTCGGTGGCACCAAAGGTGCCGGCATGGGTGCTCCCTGACTTGTGTGATTTGCGTACTTTGTGCGTGCGGCGGGGCGCTGGACACGCCCACGCGGCTCCGGATGCCTACCCATCCAGCTGACAGTGCCCATCCGGCTGACATTGCCCGTTTGAATAACAAGTGGTTAGGAGGCAGGGGTTCAGGTGGAATGCTCGATGCATTGCATGGGTGCACCATGCAGCTCTTGGCTAACGTTGTCAGTGTCATTTACCTTGAGAAACCTTATCTTCTTGGAGTGACGTCAGGTGCCTCACTGTGCTGGCCTCCCAGTCAGAACTTTGAATGAACTTCGCTTGCCGCGGCGCTGAATCTCTTACTTGGCCACACCCGCACGGCCGCACATACTGACAACTCCCTCCCCTACTGGCTTCTCGTATCAGTGGGTTTCAACCACTGTGTATACGTGAGTTAAGGCGAGATATGTGGTGAGAGCATAATGTAATGTAACGACTCGACGCCGCTGCTGGCGGCGTGCTGGTACATACATACGTGGCACGGAGGCAGCAGCAGGCAGGTGAGGAGGGCATTCTGTGGGTCTGAACCTGTATGGTTTTGGCGTTGCATTGTGATACATCTCAGTATCGCCGAAGTGATGAAGCGCACACGCCAACACGTGGATAAGGGCCTTCTTGCCGCGCCCTGCCCTGTCACCGCGAGCGTGCTTGCTTTTCGTGCTTCCCATGTAAACGATTATTCGGAAATGAGAACGTCAGACTCTTCCTGCGCAGGCACTGCCATAACGTTTTCGTACCTGGCCTGCTATGCACGTGCGCCACATCACGGCATGACATTGTCGCCCAAGCAGGCCGCGCGTGACTGCCACTGCTGGAGCACATACACGGAGGCAGTGAGTGCGCTGAACCAGGGCCCGGTGGTTGCACGATACGTCGTACGCACTTGCTATTTTTCCCGGCTCTCACTTGTGAACGGTCGGGTCGCAAGTCAAAAGTCCAACTCCGTTCTTGGAGGTCTCTAGTTTGCCAGGCTTAGCAGTATCTTCCAGTCAGGTTGAACGACACGAGCCGTCGTGCACTAGCTCCAGTGCTCCGGGGCGCATGCAGGCCCCATCCTTGACTGCGCTTTAGTTGCCTGCACTACCTGCCCGCCCCAGGGCTAGGGTTCCACGAGTAGTGCCTATACATAACGCACCAAGGCGTCGCCGGCTTTAATAAGTGGCCTTACCATACCGTTGGGTCTTAACCTCAGCAGGACAGTGGTGCACTGAATGGTGGCACCCCTGGAGCGGTTCTCGCCTGGTCTCGTGGCTGGACACCATGGACGCGCGCTGCATGCGCATGCAGAATGGCCATCTGCGTGCTGAGCTGTTCACTCTCACTCTCAGTGTCGCTGTGCATGTGCGTCAATCACCTGCGGTGCATACGTGACTAAGTACCAACTACTGCGAGCATGAAGCACTTCAGGGTGTAGGGCATGTGGATTCTATCCCTCATGGACCAAGCAGCGGCGCTCTGCTGCATGCACCCCAATTTGCACATGCGTGCTGACCAGCGAGCGCAGGCGCGGTGCTGCTGGTGCGCTGCAGCGTAGTGTGGTAGGCGCCACTTGCTTCAGTTGGCGAGCTTTCACCGCTCTGCTGGCCATAATCCCTGGTCAACCTTTTTGTTGTTTGCGGCAAGCAAGCATGCATGAAGCGCTAGCTGAATGTGTACTGCAGCCAGCTCCCATTACTCGCATCCAGCTCCAAATCCACAATCCATGAATGAACCCCACCGCTTGCATGCGGTTTGCATTCGGTTCGCATGCATGCCGCGGTTGCCATTCATTATGTTTCTGCTGTTTCTACATACCCCTGATATGCGGTGCATTGGCTCGATGCACCAATCATGAGCCATTCCCTTTGCCTTTGCAACGTGTCGCATTTGTGAATTTGTGGATAGGGGTGCGTTACCCGAGTAGACACGCACGCCCATGTCTGACAAGTGCGCCCACTGACCTCCCCTCCCCTCCCCCCACACGCCCCTCCCGCCTGGTACATTACTTGTACGCCCTGACACTGCCGCGCTGCTTGTGCATGCTGCTTCCCTCTTCGCAGTGTCAGACTACTAGGTCTGCTGCCTCAACCAGCACACCCACTGGCTTGGCCGTTGCCTGTCAGCTGCCTTCGCTGCTCGCAACCACAGACGCCATCATGGCGGCAGCTACCGCTGTTGCGCCAAACGCGCCCGACTGCCCGTTCAGCCATATACCGGACGACGTGGTGACGCTCATCCTCGCCCCCCACTGCATGAACAAGGGCGTGAGGCTGGTCTGTAAGCGTTGGCGCGATTGCTACACGCATGGCGTCACCGCCATGCGAAGCAGCGCGCTGGAACAGCAGGCGGTGGACATGAACGCTGAGTGGCCCTATCAACGTCCTGGTCAGCTGCTCCCCGCCTCGTTCATGCGCCTCGGCACAGTTGAGCTGAGCAGGTGGCACCTCGGAGAAGAAACAAGAACGGCAGCCCTGGCCTGCTTGCGTAGCAGCACGCACGTGCATGCCACACTCACGCACCTCGATGTCGACCTTGCTGGATGGGAATATGACGGCGGTGTGCAGCTGGCTCCTTGCACGTCGGCGCTGGTGGCGCTCGTCGCTGAGCTGCGCAGCTTGCGCACCTTTGCTTTGCAGTGGGACGAACCTCTATCGGAAGAACAGGTGTCTCCCGCCATCTTGGCACTGCAAGCGCTAAGGCGCTGCCCATCCCTGGCCACCCTCACGCACCTGGACCTAAGCGATGGCAGCATGGGCAACCAGCACGCTGAGGAGCTGGGCACAGCGCTGCTCAGCTCGCCCCACCTGGCGGGCTTGACGCGGCTGGACCTGGCCATGAATAACATCGAAGCAGCCGGCTGGCGGTCATTGGCGGCGTCGCTTGCAGCAGCCACACACATATCGCGCATTCGCCACCTGGACCTATCGCAGAGTCGCTGCAACGGGTGGACCAAGGTGATGTGTGTGCCCCACGTCGTGTCCTCACTCACCAGCCTGAGCCTTGCCGGTGTACGTGACAGGCGTGTAGCAGACGATGATGCCCTATGCAAACAGCTCCAGCACACACGCCTGTCCCAGCTACGTGAGTTGGACCTCCGCGGCATAACCAATTATCGCTACGACGCTGGCCATGATATCCACGACGATACTGCAGCGCGTGTGGTGCGCGTGCTCACCAGCTCGACGCACCTCCGCCTCACCAAGCTCAACCTCATGGGCAATACAGTCGATGGGGGCGTGGATGTTGCGGCAATGCTGCAGCGCGGCAGCCACCTGCATGGCTTGAGGGAGCTGCACCTGCCCAAAATAAATGGCCCGCCCGAGGACGTGGCGGAGGTGTTCGACGCGCTGGCGTCTACCACTGGCCTCAGCGCACTGCAGGCGCTGAGCATGCGGGATCAGGACCTGTCAGGGCCTGCATCCAAGGCACTTGCGTCAGTGCTTCAGGCTAAGCATCTGAGCAGCGTGACAAGCCTGCGCCTGCCGGAGTGCTTTACGCTTGATTGGCCAGACGTGCAAGCGTTCGTCGAGCTGTTTGTTAGCGATTCCGCTGCGAATCTGGCGCGACTGTGTCACATTGAGATCGGCAGCCGGCCAATCTTTCCGCACCCTGATGGACTGAAGCCAACAGCGTGTTCGCTGTTGACATGCACGGTGCTGCGCAGCCTGACGAGTCTGCGGGTGTGGGGCCTGGAGGTGGCAGAGTGGCAGCAGTTTTGTGCGCTGCTGCCCAGCGCCCGGCACCTGTCAACACTGCAGGAGCTTAGCCTCTCCGTGTGGGACAGGGCCCGCGAAATACCTTCGGCCCTCACTGCCGTGGGCGCTGCGTTGCGCGCTGCCACGTTCCTGACGTGCCTGCGCACGCTGCGCATTCACGCGGGAGATCCTTCAACGATTGATGGTTATGTGCCTGGATGTGGAGATTCCGAGGATTTGCGCGATGCGCTGCGGGCCTCCACGCACCTTGCTGCGCTGCGCCACATCCACATGGCCCCAGACGATGAAGGGGGCGTGGCTTACGAATGCTACTCTTGTGCCGCACCTGCAGGACGTACAGGTCACCTCATAGGGGCTTGTTAGGCTTGTAGCAGGCACGCTGTGGGAGTGTGGGTTACTGTTCTGCATGCTTGTTTGGATGGTTTAGTTGGGACTGTCTTTTCACTACATACTGAACACATCCTGTCCTTAATCCTCCCGGCTTGGAGGCCATTCATGTGGAGGTGCTAGCTGACCGGTGCGGCCAGTATGCATGCGAGCGTGCTAGCCAAGGTGCCAGCGGCCAGTGAGGTGTCGGGGCAGCCAGGTTGTGTATTGTGTAGCCAGGTCGGGTCAGCCGGCCGGCGGAGGCTGCATGATCAATAATGATGGTTTGTAACGGCGTAGGAGGGGGTGCGTGGCGGGCGTACCACTGTGCGCAGCGCCGATCATAAATGTGGACTTATGTGACGCTGTTGGTGTTGCTGTAGCATATTATTTTTGCATACAGCATTACTGTGCGTGCATCACGCACTTGAGCTTTGTGTGAGTGGGTGTCTCAGCATGCACCTGTTTGTTGGCGACACAAGCGACATTATCTAGCAACACATGCCTCCACCACCGCTGTTGGATGGCCGGCAGCTCCGGGAGGCATGCACCCACGCATAGCCTCAGGCAGTTCCTATCGCACACACTACGCACTGCTGGACCTCAGTACTGCTTGTACTGCATTGCATGAGAAAGCGTACATGCGAGCGACCCCTAAGTACCAATCACCACCTGTACAGGTGTGTGTGTGTGGCGAGATCAGGGTTTTCAAGTGTTCCAATACCGACGTCTCTCAGAGCCGCAACAACGATGGGCCGTTGCATTTATTATGCATGCATGCGCATGTTTCGTGATTGGATCTTAACTGGCAGCATGTGGGTTTTGACCTGGCGGGTGTAGAACCTGCGCTGCTTGATGCAGCTTGTACACTTCCCACCCTACTGCGTTTGTTCCACCATCACGCAATGGACTCGCACCAAAAACATCATGCCTTGCTGGCGGGTAGAAATCCCCAAGTTCTCGATGGTTGTGTTGAGGTCGTACTTTGACGCAGGTTGCTCCATCGGTCCACCCCATCAGTTCCTCGGAAGGGGTAATCGCATGCGGGGGGGCGGGGGGCGGGCGGCGGGGGGGGGTACTACAGTCAACCTGTGTGGCTGCTCTTAGCAGGGAGACAAACGGGCAAGCGTGTGATGTTGACCTCATTCCTCAGCCGGCTGACCCCGCTGCTTGTATTATTGGCTGGGCGTATGCCCCGCCCTTCACAACATTACTTGCTTGGCGCATGCATGGCGGATTGGCGGTAATGCAGCATCACCTGCTTGGCGGACTGGTTGTGTGTGCGCATGCCGTCGTTACTTGTGGAGCAGCAACGGCGTTGTGCTGTTCTAGCTTCTTCTCATGCAGGGCTGGCATGGGGAATGGCAGCTGGTCTGGTACGGTCGTACTGATGTGGTTGTTCAGGGAGGTGAGCCCATCATCCTGGCGGCATGCGCGTGGCTGCGTGCAGCAGGGCTATCCGACTGGAGTCTGCTGGTTGCATGCGTTGCTTCCAAAGCATCCACAGATGTCTGTGTGCCAACGCCCGCAGCTGCTGCCATGCAGCACATGTAGGATTGAATGGCACCGCACGTATAGCAGCCTGCATGCATGCAGGCGCCCTTGTATTGCTATGCTTGTCTTGCCCTGTTGCTGCTGCTAATGTGGACCTGCCGCTTGCTTGCTTGCGGCTGAACGGTATGTCCGCCTGATAGGTATAACCCTCACTGCTCCCGTTGGCCTCACATGCCGTTTGCATGTGTTTGTAGTGACGCTTACGAGCGTGTGTGCGTGTTTGGGTCTCGTTGGTGCCGCTGCGCCCAGCGCTGGCCGCCACATCCACTGCACCGCTGCATGCCACTCAATGTATTCCAGGAGCTGATGCAGTAGCAGGTGCACTCGGGCAACTTGCACTCGCTGGGGGTATACACGCAATACCCGCACCCACACCCTCAGCAGTACGGCATTGTGAAACGCAAGGCAGCGGGAATGGCCTCAACATGCATGTGTGTACGCGCTGAGGGGCCGCAGCATGCACACGCACGCATGCCGCACAGCTGGTGCGCTGCATGGGTTCTGCCCACGGCTGGGCGCTGCCTGCCAGCAGGCGGCAGGCAGCGCCCAGGCCAGGCTGTGGCGCTTCAGCCGTCCACGCCGTCACCCACCTGTGGCTGTTGTTGGCTGCTTCACTTATCATGATGATGATGGAATGGCGGCGGCCAGCGTAGCCAGCAGGGCCACGCGCCTCACCTGCATGCCCAGCTCCACTGACACGTACACTTTGGTGTAGCGAGGCAGAGGCAGCAGGGCGTGAATGCACACATGCAGGTGAGCTGGCAGCTCCGCGCTGCACAGCCGCTAATTGTCACGCGCAAGGCTCTATTATGTAATTCAGCTGTGTGGCCTCAACGCACCGACCTGCGTGCTGCATGCAGCTCATGCAGGGTGCGTGGTGGCGGCCGACCTCAGGTACAGACCATGCAGTCGTACGCCGCGGCGGAGGATTTCTGAACCTGCATGTAATGCAGGTCTTCAAAGACCCAGCAGCAGCAGATAGCGCCATCACGTGGGCCATCAGCGCAGCTAGTGCAGCAACTAAGCAAGCAATCTTGGGTGGCGGCGCTATGCGGCCCGCCAGAAGCGCCCACCTATAATACAAGATTAGCAATGTGCAGACATGACGGAAAGCAAGAGACCTGCCAGCCACCATATTCAATGCCGCCATGGGTGTCCTGCTGTCACATGCGGGGGGCTTTGGAAAGCGAATGCAGGTGGCAACGAGCAGCAGCGATGAACGGCGCACACCCGCGCGCTCGCCTGATGACACACGTACGCCTGCCTGCTAGCTGCACAAAAGCGGTTGCAGGTTGCAAGTTAGCAGGGGCGGAGCTGTTGACGATTGAGTAAGAGCACCGCGCCAGTTCAGGCCTTGCGGGCATGCTGCCACGTACCGCTAGCTAGTACCGCCGCTTGAAATGTGGGCGCCATGTGCTGTGGGTTACTCGCACGGTGCATATACGAACGCTTGTGCCTCGATGCCCTGCAGAGCTTGGCCCTAGTTATGTCTTGCTTCCTTTCTTTTGTTGTGCGGGCACACAGTCTTATCGCCGAGATCACCTTCAGTTGTAGATTTACAGGGCCTCCGTCTGATATTCTCCTCGCACACATACAATTGTGACGTTGTACCCTTGCATTAAACTTCAGCACACGGTCACAAAAGGCCGGTTGCCTTCGGGCGTTGGGGAGCTGACCCTACTTGAACTGGCGGGGCCAGCAAAGCGCAACAGCACGGAAAGGCACCGGGAAAGGCCTCGCTGATATTACGGCATAAGCTGGTCAGCTGGTGTCAGTGAGGCTGCAAAGTGAGGTGTCTGTACTGGAACTGGTCGTCCGCATTGCTTTGCTGTGGCGCATTCAGCTCTGCAAACTGAACGTGTGTCCTTCTTGGCATCTAGCCTATCGCGATTGACCTGCTTTGGACAGGCACCAACATCCTCCATTACACATGTGACTGTATCTTTTACACAGCTTTCTGCGCATGTTTTCTCCATGCTGTGTCGCACTGAGGGATTGTTGCCTGTTGGATACTGCGTGGCTCGGCAAAGCAACCCAGGTGTGTTCGGGTGTGCGATGCAGATTGTATTGATAACAGTATGACACACAGTATCGCTGTGGTGGCTATGGCGGTTGGGTTTATCACGCCGTGTGCACGTCAATAGCGGTCTCGTCAGTCAGCACAGCCTGCTGGCGAAACTGTGTAAGGCACGACTGAGGTGACAGGAAGGCTTTCACTCCAGTCTAGCCCGTGACATCTCTTTATGGACAGCGTGGAGCAACATTTGGTTGGGTCGGGCACTTTGCTTGTGGGCGAGGGCGGAGGTAGAGTGCAAGTCGCTATATGTCGTGGCAGACCGTGCGCCTGCAGGACCATGTATGGTTGGCAGCCTGTCGGTGCATGTGTGAAAGGTGCTGGCAAAGGGCCTGCAGAGTGAGCGTGTGTGTGCAGCGCTTGCAACGATGCGCAGTGAGTAGGACTAACGCAGGCAATGCCCCGAGCTGCCAGGTTGCTGGGGCAGAGGGCTTTGGGATGCGCAAGCTGCGCGCCCTGGGCTGTGTATGCTGGTAGAGACAGCAGGTAGAGACAGCGGAATGTTTGCAGGTCAGTTGTGATGAGGCCGCGGCACGAGCTGGCACGAGCGCGCGCACATGCTGGCACATAGCGCATGATACACAATTGGTGTACATACGCGCAGCGCAGCGTGAGCGATGCACCGTCGCAGCATAGCCTGGCTGTGCGGCCCAGCATGCTTCAAACGGCTGGCGCCCAAACAGGCGTGGCAGTTGTGCATGCTGAGACTGTGCACGCATGCGATCGCACAAACAGAAAGAATGCATTGCATCGCTTTGTGCTTTGTGCGCGTTGGCCGTGTGGGGCGTATTGGCGTCACCAGGGTACTCAATGACGTGTCGTCCACACCAACACACCGGCCACGTCGCACGTCCCTAACCACATGGCTTTTTGTCGCGCCTGCTTCTACCCTGCTTACAGGCACTCTTATCTGCAGTAGGTGACTGCTCTATTGCATCGGCCGCATACAGGCGCTTAACATTATTTGGCAGCGCGGACTATTGTTGCTACACAGTTATGGCTGCTGCCGCTGCCGCACCGCTGGTTGATCAGCAGCAGGATGCTGCCGGGGCTCCTGATGGCTGCCGTGGACTCAGTGACTTGCCCAACGACGTTGTCAAGCTCATCCTCGCCCCCCACCGCGTGAACAAGGGCGTGAAGCTTGTCTGCAAGCGCTGGCGCGAGTGCTTCACACACGGCGTCACAGCCATGCGAAGCAGCAACCTGACAAAGCAGCTGAGCGGGAGCAGAGTTGAGTGGCCGTTTCATAATCAGGCGTGTTTTCGGAAGTGGATGCTTCCGCTTTCCGCGTCGTTCACACGCCTCGGCACGGTTGAGTTAAGCGGGGCGCACCTTTCCGCAGGGGAAACCATGTTAGCCCTCGCCTGCTTGCGCAACAGCACACACGTGCACGCCACCCTGGCGCACCTCCATGCCGACTTCAACGGATGGCATGGTGGCGGTGTTGCGGCATATGTCGCTTGCGCATCAGCGCTGGTGGCGCTCATCTCTGAGCTGCCCAGCCTCCGCACCTTGGCGCTGCAGTGGCCTAACTATCATCTTGGCATTCGGACCTGTCCTATCATCATGGCACTACAAGCGCTGCGCTGCCCGTCCCTGGCAAACCTCACGCACCTGGACCTGAGCGGCTGCCGTTTGACCGACCTGCACGCGGAGGAGCTCGGCAAAGCGCTGCTCGGCTCGCCCCACCTTAAAGGGCTGAAACAGCTCAGCATGAAAGGCAATATCATCAAAGCAGTCTTCTGGCATTCACTGGCGGCGTCGCTAGCAGCAGCCACGCACATGTCGTGCATTCAACACGTGGACGTGTCAGGCAGTCACGACAACGGCTGGACTGCAATTGCGTCCGTGCCCCACGTCGCGTCCTCACTCACCAGCTTGAACATAGCTGGCCTGTTGTTGCACGATGAGTCCGCAGCTGAGGAGCTTTGCAAGCTCCTGGAACACGTATGCATGTCGGGGCTACGCGCGATGGACCTTTCTTTGTGCTCTAATGGACCACGTTTGGTGCACATGCTCACCAGCTCAGCGCACCTCCGCCTCACCAAGCTCAACCTCGCGTGGACGTTGTGCGAGGGCACGGATGTTGCGGCGATGCTGCAGCGCGGCAGCCACCTGTATGGCTTGACGGAGCTGCACCTGCCCAAGATCAGGGGCACGGCGCCCAAGGATGTTGCAGCGGTGTTTGACGCGCTGGCATCCGCCACCAGCCTCAGCTCACTGCAGTCGCTTAGCATGTGCGGTTATGAACTATTGGGACCGGCATCCAGTGCGCTTGTGTCGGCGCTGCAGGCCAGGCACCTGAGCAGCTTGACAGCGCTGCACCTGCCTGATTGCTGGACGGACCCAGGTGGTTTGCAACAACTCATTGCGTTGTTT
Source organism: Chlamydomonas asymmetrica (assembly GCA_001662385.1). Lineage (NCBI taxonomy): Eukaryota > Viridiplantae > Chlorophyta > Chlorophyceae > Chlamydomonadales > Chlamydomonadaceae > Chlamydomonas > Chlamydomonas asymmetrica. Next base: position 13,180 of record BDDA01001185.1, on the reverse strand, counting down.
GAAGACAGTTCTGCCGCAAACCTGGCCCGGCTGCGCGACATTGAGGTTGGAAGTCGCTCATCAAATCGACTGCGGTGCGGTGTTGGGCTGCATGCTGCAGCGTGCGCACTGCTCCCTTGCACGGTGTTGCGTAGCCTGACGAGTTTGCGGGTAAGCGGCTTGGAGCCAGAGGACTTGCAGCAGCTATGCGCGTTGCTGCCCAGCGCCCGCCACCTGTCAACGCTTCAAGATCTCAGCTTTAGCACGGACGACAGCTTCAACGACTGGCGCCGCTTTCCGGAGCTGGGCGACGCTCTTCGCGCCGCCACGTTCCTGTCGGGCCTGCGCACGTTGGGCATTCACGCAAGTACCGCTCCGCAGCCTGGTGTCGTGGCTGTGATTGACGCGCTGTGGGCCTCAACACACTTTGCTGGGCTGCGCCGCATGGATGTGGATCACGCGTTTGCACAACAGTTGGCGTTGGCCTGCCAGGCCGTGCCGCACCTGCAAGATGTGCAGGTGCGGGCGCGGTTGACAGCGCTTCTGCTAGCGTGATAGATGTTTGCGCGATGCTGCTGTGAATACGGCATAGCGGTTCATCGTCATGAGGGGCTGCAACCCCGACCCCACGCCATGACGGTACCTCATTTGCGTACAAGTGTAAACAGTGTCCGCAACGTCACGTTGAGCCTAGTGAGTTGAGGTGTGTTGAGCGTAGTGAGTTGAGCGTCTCTGTGTGGGATAAGGCCCGCGAAATACCCTTGGCCCTCACGGCCTGGGGCGCTGCTCTGAGCGGCGCCACGCTTCTGACGTGCTTGCGCATGCTGCGCCTTCACGGGGACGATGATTCAAAGATTGGTGGATATACGCCTGCCCGTGGAGATTCCGACGGATTGTGCGACGCGCTGCGGGCCTCAACGCACCTTGCGGCGCTGCGCCTCATCGACATGTACCCATACGATTTTGAGGACCTGGCTTATGAATGCTATCACGTGCCACACCTGCAGGACGTGCAGGTCACTTCCACCCGGTAAGGGCTTGTAGCAAGCACGCTGTGGGCTTGCCCGCGCTTGCTCGGATGACTTATCAGTTGGGACATTCTGCATGGTGCACCACTTCTACATACTTAACACGTCATCGCATCTCCCTCCGGTTAGGAAGCCATGCAGCGGAGGTGCTAGCTGCTAGTGAGGTGGTGCATGCCCAGTCAGGCTTTTGATTCGGCCCTGTATCGTGAAGCCATGTTGGGTCAGCCCTGTCAGTGGAGGCAGCGCGGCTAATGACGTTGACGGAGGAGGGGCTGGGAGGCAGGCGGGCCGGGTCATGTTGCGCCAATACATCCGTAACGCATGTGGCTTGTGGGCATGAGTGATGTTGCGGTAGCGCGTTATTGTTGCATGCGCCTGCCTGCAGCTGTAGTGTCTGTGCGTTGTGCACTGCGCTGCGCACAGTTGCTCTTGTGTGGATAATGTGTGTGTCTCTCAAGGCGCGCCTGCTGGTTGCGTGCAGCAGCGCCATCCCTCTGGATGCTGCTGCTGGTTGCGTGCAGCAGGGCCATCCCTCTGGATGCTGCTGCTGCTGGCTGCATGCGCTGCTGGCTCCAAGCGTCCACGGATGTCTGTGGGTCAGCGCCCACATGTCAGCTGCTACCATGCATCACATGCAGGATCGAATGAATGGCATCGCACGTACAGCAGCATGCATGCATGCATGCATGCATGCATTGCTATGATCGTCTTTTCCTGTTGCTGCTGCTAGTATGGGCCGGCCGCTTGCTTGCTTGCGGCTGAACGGTACGTCCGCCTGATAGGTGTAACCCTCACCGCCCCCCTTGGCCTGACATTCCGCTGCGTTCATAATGCATGACAAGCAAGGGTCTGGCGCCTCTGTCTGTGAATCGCCGCTGCATGCCTCCTCAAACTTCAAACCTATCCTAAATGAAGCTCACGTTGGCAGGGCCTTGCGTATGACATAACAGCTGCGTGGCCTCAACGCACCGACCTGCGTACTGCATGCAGCTCATGCAACTCATGCAGGGTGCGTGGTGGCGGCCGACCCAGCGACACGGGCCATGCATGCAGTCGTAGCGCTCCACCATGGCGGAGGATTTCTGTACATGCATGCACTGCAGGTCTTCCAAGACCCAGCAGCAGCAGGGAGCGCCATAATGTAGGCCATCAACGTAGCTACTGCACCAACTCAGCAAGCAGTCATGGGTGGCAGCGCTATGCGGGCCGTTAGCAGCGCTATCCTACCTGTCGTGCGTTATGAACGATGTGTAGGCATGACGGAAAACAAAAGACCAGCTAGCTAATCTTTGCCGCCACGGTTGTCTTGCTGTCCTATGCGGGGTGCGTTGGACAATAAGTGCGGGCCGCAGCGAGCAGCAGTGATGGATGAGCGGCACATGCACTACATGCACGCTGGCCTGATGATGACGTACGTACGCCTGCCAGCTGCACAAAAGCGATTGCAGGTTGCAAGCGAGCAGGGGCGGAGCTGTTGACGATTGATTGACAGCAGCGCATCAAATTGCGCTGGCCTTGCACAATGGGGCGGGCATGCTGCCAAGTACCGCTCGTACCGCCGCCTGACACGTGAGTGTCATGTGGGGTACTCACACGCGATACATGGACGGTTGTGCCTTGATGCCCTGCAGAGTTTGCCACTAGTCCTGTCTTGCTTCCTTTCTTTTGTTGTCCGGGCACACAGGCTTACTGCCACCGAGCTGGCCACCGAGGTCACCGTCAACTAAAGAAACTTGTACTGGGCCTCCGTCTGATATTCCCCCTGTACACGATTGTGACATTGTACCCTTGCAGCAAAGTTTAGCCCACGGACACAAAAGGCCTGTTGCCTGCCGGCTGACGTGACCCTACTTGACGACAGCATGGAAAGGCACCGGGATCAACCCTCGCTGATACTCACGCCGATATAAGCTGGTCAGCTGGTGCCAGTGAGGCTGCAAGGTGAGGTGTCTGCACTGGAATTGGTCGTCCGCATCGCTTTGCTGTGGCGCCTTGAGCTCTGCAAACTGAACGTGCGTCCTGCTGTGGCACCTAGCCTATCGCGGTTGACCTGCTTTGGACAGGCACCATCCGCCTTCACAAATTATACGTGTGACTGTATCTTGTACACTGCGTTCTGTGCTTGCTTTTTCGCTGCTGTTGCGCACTCAGAGATTGTTGCGTGTTGGATACTGCGTGGCTCGGCAAAGCAACCCAGGTGCGTTCGGGTGTGCGATGCAGATTGTATTGATAACAGTATGGCACACAGTATGCCTGTGGTGACTATGGCGGGTGTGCACGTCAACAGCGGTCTCGTCACCCACAAGCCAGGCAGCAGTCTCGGGCAAAACCGTGTAAGACATGACTGAGGTGACAGGAAGGCTTTCACTCCAGTCCAGCCCGTGACCTCTCTTTATGGACAGCGTGGAGCAACATTTGGTTGGGTCGGGCACCGTTTGGTTGGGTCGGGCACTTTGTGGGCCGTGCGTCCCTGCATGCACGAGGGAGGAGGTACAGTGCAAGTCGCTATGTCGTGGCAGACCGTGCGCCTGCAGGACCATGTATGGTTGGCAGCCTGTCGGTGCATGTGTGAAAGGTGCTGGCAAAGGGCCTGCAGAGTGAGCGTGTGTGTGCAGCGCTTGCAACGATGCGCAGTGAGTAGGACTAACGCAGGCAATGCCCCGAGCTGCCAGGTTGCTGGGGCAGAGGGCTTTGGGATGCGCAAGCTGCGCGCCCTGGGCTGTGTATGCTGGTAGAGACAGCAGGTAGAGCACTGGCGGCATCGCTTGCAGCAGCCACGCACGTATCGCGCATTCGCCACCTGGACATGTCCGGCAATCACGACAACGGCTGGAGCGCAATCGCGTCCGTGCCCCACGTCGCGTGCTCACTCACCAGCTTGAACATAGCTGGAAGATTTTTGCGCGATGCGTTTGCCGCTGAGGACCTTTGCAAGCCCCTGGAACACACACGCATGTCTGGGCTACGCGAGTTGGACCTTTCTTTGTGCTCTAATGGACCACGCGTGGTGCGCGTGCTCACCAGCTCAACGCACCTCCGCCTCACCAAGCTGAACCTCGCGTGGACATTGTGCGAGGGCGCAGATGTTGTGTCGATGTTGCAGCGCGGCAGCCACCTGCATGGCTTGACGGAGCTGCACCTGCCCAAGATCAGTGGGATGCCGCCCAAGGACGTTGCAGCGGTGTTTGACGCGCTGGCGTCTACCACCAGCCTCAGCGCACTGCAGTCGCTTAGCATCTGCGGTTATGAACTATTGGGACCGGCATCCAAGGCGTTTGTGTCAGCACTGCAGGCCAAGCACCTCAGCAGCTTGACAGCGCTGCACCTGCCAGAGAGTTGGACGGACCTAGGTGGTTTGCAACAACTCGTTGAGCTGTTTGCATGCAGTTCAGCCGCGAACCTGGCCCGGCTGCGCGACATTGAGGTTGGAAGTCGCTCATCAAATCGACTGCGGGGCGGTGTTGGGCTGCATGCTGCAGCGCGCGCACTGCTCCCTTGCACGGTGTTGCGTAGCCTGACGAGTTTGCGGGTAAGCGGCTTGGAGCCAGAGGACTTGCAGCAGCTATGCGCGTTGCTGCCCAGCGCCCGCCACCTGTCAACGCTTCAACATCTCAGCTTTAGCAGTGACGACAGCTTCAACGACTGGCGCCGCTTTCCGGAGCTGGGCGACGCTCTGCGTGCCGCCACGTTCCTGTCAGGCCTGCGCACATTGGGCATTCACGCAAGTTCCGCTCCGCAGCCTGGTGTCGCGGCTGTGATTGACGCGCTGCGGGCCTCAACACACCTTGCTGGGCTGCGCCGCATTGATGTGGATCACGCGTTTGCACAACAGCTGGCGTTGGCCTGCCAGGCCGTGCCGCACCTGCAAGATGTGCAGGTCCGGGCGCGGTTGACAGCGCTTCTGTTAGCGTAATGGGTTGTGCGCGATACTGCTGTGGCCAGTGAGGTAGAGCGGTTCATCGTCATGAGGGGCTGCAACCCCGACCCCCCGCCATGACGGTGCCTCATGAGCGACAAGTATGCATAGTGTCAGCAGTGTCGCGTTGCGTTTATTGAGTATGATACAGTCAAAGCGCGTGCACGGCACACGGCATTCATGTGCGCTCATGCAGTTTTGCCATGGCGGATGCAATGCAAAGCGACAATCATGCCAATGTTAGCTTGGACATCCAGCTATGTCTTGAGCGTTGAGCCGGGGCTCGTTGCGGATTAGGTGAGTGCAAACCTACAGCCACGCCTGGTCGAGCTCGTGACAGATAGGGGTCTGAGCAGTATCAGCCAGACACAGGTTACAAGCTGATCGATTACGCGCTTGATCGCTACCTGTGGGCTTCACAGCGCAGCGCATGTGACCTGAGCGCCCTGTCTACCTGCATGCAGGCAGGCAGGCAGGCAGCAGCGCACGCATGTGCGCCTCAGTATACGGTAATAATGCATGCCGCCAACCGCAAGCACCCGGAATTCGTACTGGCTTTGAATGGTTCAAACTATTTTGTATTTCTCATGGGCCATGTTATGGGCGCATGTTGCCACTGAGATTCGGGGTTCCAACCTGGTTTTCGAGAGTGCACGGCCCAAGCTTACGTCCAGGCTGCCTGCCAGCGTTGACGACACTGCCTTGCTTGTTATTGTGACAGAAGAGTCTTGGCAGCCGGGCATGCTGGATGTCGCGATACCAGGCCCACGCGGGGAGGGGCAGCGGCGGGGGGGCATGTTGCACTGTCGTTTGTCTGTTTGGCTGCTTCTAGCAAGGAGGCCAGCGGGAGGATGCGAGCCTCACTAATCAGCCGGCTGACCCCGCCCAGTGCATGTATGATTGGCGCAGCGAATGCCCCCCCCCCTGCACAGCAGTATGTAGTGCTTGCCTGGCGCATGCATGCAGGTCTACCTCTTGGCCGGACTGCTTGCTGCTGGCTGTACCTTGTGTGTGTGCTCGTGCGCGTACCGTCACTCGTCGCGTGTAGGTGTGTGGTGTGTTTGCTTTGGCTTCTTCCCATGCAGTAACAGGAGGAATGGGGGGTAGTAGCTGGCCTGGAACTGATGAAGGTGTTGCATGCGGAGGTGAGCATGCATGCAGTCGACAGGCTCATCATCCTGCCCAGCATGCGCGTGCTTGCGGCTGTGCAGAAGGTCCATCCGGCTGGATGCTGCTGCTGCTGGTGCGTGCGTTGCTTCCCAGCATCCACGCCTGCCTGTGTGCCGGCGCCCGCAGCCGCCGCCACTCTCGTAGGATTGAATCACATATGCAGCCGCCTGCATGCTCCCTCAATTGGACTATGCCTTTCTTGGCGTCCCCCTGTGCCTGACAAACCATGGACATATACACATGTGTGTGATGGCTTTCGAACGCGACAGGCCCCAGCAATGTGTGTGGGTGTTCGGTGCCTGTGCGCGGTTGCCACATATGTTACATTGCTGCATGCTATACACCGCCAAGAGCTCGTGCAGTATATGCAGTGAACGGAGATACCACTGCTGTCAGCGGTAGTGCACTGTGTTGTAACCCTGTGAATGCAATACATGCAACCTCAGCCTCAGCAGTGCGGCCGTGTCACACACACTTAAGGTGACAGGAATAGCTCAACATGCATGCATGGCGCCAGCATGCAGCCTGCTCAGGTGTGCCGCATCCGTATTACGCTGTGGGTTCTGCTGGCCGTTTCCCTCTCATCATGCTCAGCAGCATGCCCAGCGCAGCATGTGCTCACATGCAACCTGGTTGAGGTACCGCGATGACAGTCTTCCTGCGTGCTGCTGGTGTAGCTGGTGCTGAACAGGCAACTCAGGGGACACAGGTGTGTTACGTGTGATGCTATGTCGCATCAGGAGCGTATCGGCCAAAAGACCCTTGCTGGCCCCAGATGTAGGGCGACCCCATGGCACGGGAAGGCTCATCAGCCGAGGCACACGGTGTGCCGAAGAGCCTAAGGTGCTCAGAATAGATTCGATTTGTTTACGCTTGGAGCTTTCTGGCCGAGGCCAACACTCCCCTCTAGATGAGACGCGAAAATCACTCGCAGGCGCGAGTCAAGCAGCAGGCAACAACAGACCTACTAGAACTAAAACCCTAGGTGCTCAGTGCAGCACATGTAGCAGTCAGGTGCTGCACAACAGGTATTGACGCAAGCAAGGGCCCAGCTCGTCCACCTGTGCAGGTGGCTGTCACCTGTCAGTGCGGCACATAACACCATGCAGACCTATCCTGACGTGCACCACGCACGCACGCGCAGCAAGCGAGGCAGCCAGGTGTGTGGGCCACTACTGACACCTTGCATGCACTGGTAGTAGGACTACTGGGAGTGGTGGCCACCGGCCAGTCAGTGCATGGTGTCAGTGCATGGAATAGCACACTCTGGGCATGGGGGTGCCGAGCGGCGCAAGGAGCCGTCGAGCAGCCTGGCAGCAGGACTGAACCTGAAACCCAATTTATTGTGTTCTAACAAAGCACGTGATTCACGCCTTTGTCAGCCTGTATTCAGGCCCACATCCAACGTATAATCTTCGCCACCATCAGTTATCATCAACGCGTCGCCTCCGCCTCACACCAGCTTAGAGGCCCATTGGCCGGGTGGTGTCATGACTGTAATCTCTTCTCCCTCTCTCTACCTCCCTCTCTCGCACGCCTCACGCCTGCTCGGTGCTGATGAGGTGCAGAATGGTGTTGATGACGGCGCCGCCCTGTGCCTGAAGGTCCATCTCGGGGGCGCCTATCTTGTCACGCAGCAGCCGCTCCAGCTGGCCCCGCACCTCCCGGAACAGCACTGCCACCTGAGGAGCGATAAATAAAGGGCGGGGAACAGGTGATTGTTTAAGCACCGCCACCTGAGGAGCGATAGATAAAGGGCGGGGAGCGGGGGTACAGGTGGGGAAGTATTGTTTGAGCCACCTGACGAGATATGATCCAGGGAGAGTGAATACAGGGAGGGAAGAGGGAGGGGGTAGGACGAGGGTGAGGGAACGATGTGTCTGAAATTGTGATTGGCATTCGCAGAACGTCCCAAGACGGGGGTTGGGGTATGGGTGGCGAGGGTGAGGGGAGAAATGTGGGTGTGGGGGTATGACCCCAAGCCCTCACCCCTTGTGTACACGGACCCGCCGCCCCGGAATCCTACCTTTGGCGGGCAGCTCAGCTTGATCCAGCCATCGATGGCCACGCAGCCCTGGCTGAGCTGCACGCTGATGGCGCCGCCAAAGAGCAGCAGAGGGTAGGGCGTCACCACCGTGCAGTCCCTCAGGTACACTGCGGCAGTACGTACAACATGTGGTACACACATTACTGGTGAGCGGTACGTATAACACGTGGTACAGTACAGGGCGAGCGGCACAAGCGGTACACAGCAGGCAGCAGGCGGTACGCAAAACATGTGTGTAGGAAGGCCATCACCAAGCCCTCACCCGCGCTCGTCTCCACCCCTCACCTTAAAACCCTAAGCCCATCACCAAACCCTAACCCCTGACCCCTAAACCCTCACCACCCCACCAAGCCCTCCCTCACCGGCGCTCGTCTCCACCATCTCAGAGTAGACCAGCCACGGCGACTCAAACGCCGCCACGCCAAAGTTGACGCTGCAGGGGTGGATCTGCACAGGCCGCTCCTCCAGCCGCCCCTCGGGCGTCTGCACCTGCAAGAGGAAGTTTTGTGTTGGTGTTGGTTGTGGGGGGATGATGCGGCGGGAGGGGTGCGCAGAGAGGGCACAAACTGGCTCAGTCGCTGCTGTGTTCCCTTTCCTCCCCGCATTTGAAGGCTTGTGGACAACTCGTCCGCGTCAAGCTCACGGTGCAAGTGTGCTGGCCTCAAGCCTCTGGGTTTGGTCTCCCGACCGCCCCTTGCTATGAGCCGAACCTGGGGTGTGAAAAGCTTGCCCTTGCCTTCAGAGACAGCGACACGAAGGGCAAAGGGAGACACAGAGAGACACCAAAGGCAAAGAGAGACAGGGACACCACCTCCGCACCTGCGCTATGAGCTTCATGGAGGGCGCCTTACCGCCCGGCCTCGCGCTGCCTCCCCGCGCACCGCCTTGCTCCACCCGTACCACATTGGGGTAAAGCCCCGCCACCAGCACCGCCCGGACAAGCAGCAGGTTGGAGGCGTGGGCGTCCGAGGGATCTGGAGGAAGCGGCCCGGCGCCGCCGTCGCCACCACGGCCACCACTTGCGTAGTAGTCTGCGTCCTCGGCGATGTCGGCGTCGTCGTCCTCGGCGTCGCTGTCGTTGATGTTGAGGCTATTGTTGGGGGTGGGCACCACGGGTGCAGCGGTGGGCGGCCGCGCGCGGCCTCCGCCACGGCCGCCCCGCCCGCCGCCGCCGAATCGCCCCGGGCCACCGCCTCGCCCTCCGCCGCCGCCACCGTTGGGGTAGGGGGTGTTGCTGTTGCGCCTGGCGCTGCTGCCAACGAAGCCCGCCTCCCTGAGCAGGCGGCGGAACTGGCCCTTCATCTCGCGGATGGCGGCGAGGGAGCGGCCCGACAGGAAGTTGTCGGAGCAGAATTTGCGCTCCTGGCCGCGGCCCTGTTGGGGAGGGGAGGGGAGGGGAGGGGAGGTGGGGTGAGGTGGGGTGAGGTGTGAGTGAGGTGAGGTGGGGTGTAAAATAAACCGAACAGCAGTAACAATTGCACCTTCCTACCAAGGCTCAATCCCTCTACCACCTTCATCCCCTTTCCCCCCACACCCTTCCCCCCCACACTCATACCCCCCCTCACGCATCCCCCCCACCCCCATCACACCTGCTTCCTGGCCACCTCCCACCCCTCATACGCCGCCTGCACAGCCAGAGGGTCGCTCCGCATCACCGCAAACGAGGCCTTAGCGGCATCCGCCTCTGCCCGCTTGTCCAGGGGGGACACAAAGGGCGAGCGGGAGGTCATGGAGGCAGCAATGGTGGAGATGGGGTCGAGGCAGCCCAGCATGGCCGCAAAGATGAGCATCTTGCCT
>BDDA01001184.1:0-30135 GCA_001662385.1 Chlamydomonas asymmetrica | reverse complement strand
CCAAAAAAAAAAAAAAAAAAAAAAAAAAAGTGTGATCCTCTGCTGCAACTGGATCAACTCCTCAGCATCACCGCGGCCACAGGCGCCCAGCAGCTCATGGCCGAGGGCGTTGAACCTCGCGGTCACTGCGTCATGCAAGCCCTTCTGGCACCACAGGCCCACAGCATCATCCCTGGCGTCAACAACCATCGGCCCGTTCTTGTACTGCCACAGGGATGATTCGCCCTCCATGCCGACAGCACCCTGTCAGTTGCCCACCAGGGTTGAGGAAAGACACAAAGAAGGGAAGAAAGCACGCACCGCGTTAAGGTGCCCACAGCGCACAAGCGGACGCCATATGTACACGCGTTGTAAGCATTGGGTAGGTGGATTGATTGTGGATTGTAGATGGCAATTGATACCAAGAGCTAGCCGCGTAGTGCGGCCATGCAATGCATATAGCATTCCACCTGAACCCCCTCCTAACCCAGGCCCATAGTCCACTACTGCTTGCAGTAGTTGTATGCAGCATTGCCCGTGAGCCGCATGCATAGCATGCCCTGCAGGAAAGTGCATGCAGTGCATGTGAGTTCGTCACGCACGGCAGCATATGTAGCCGCAGCAGCACTCACCTCTGCAGAGATCCCTCCACTTCTCTCAATGCACACAAAGCCCATGCTGTCTTGGTCCAGGTGATATTGGTCGATTGGGTTGGGGCAAACCTGAGTGTCACCCAGCGGCGCGATGCTCAAGGCCCGGGCTGAACCCCTGGCGACACCACCTGGATGCACCGCGAACCGGCACGGTTGCTGGTGCCCACTGGAGTGGTGTATCCTGTCGTATGACTCAGACTTGTGGCTGGAGCTGAGCGCTGCAGGGCAACGTATGTATACCGGTTTGTTTGGGCAAGAATAAACAAAATAAGAACGAGATAATAGGCTGCGAAGGGGCTTCCAGACAGCAGCAGAGGTATGCACAACAGGTTGGCAGCATAGTAGCAAGCCTTACCTTCATCACATCTGTTGTTGTGCTGCTCTTGCTGTGTGTGCGCAGCATCGTTGACTTGGAGAAGTGCGTGACTCGGCTGGGCGGTGTTGCTGTTACCATCGTTGACATCCACGGCTGCACCAACAGGTCCAGGCTGACTGGAGTTTGGCTTTTTGTGGAAGCTGTTGGCAGGCTGAACCTGATCGTGGCGCATGTGTGCCTGTAGTGCCTGCAAGAGGGGTGCGATAATAATTGGTGCCTCCAACTGTACTTGCCAGCGCACCTTGCCACATGGAATGCGAGGAATGCAAACATGACTATAAACGTATGGCCACGTGCCACTTTCCAGGTGGACTCTGCAGCGCACCTGCAGCGCACTGTGCACGCCAGACATCTGACGTGCGACAGTATATTCCGAATTGTCGAACGTGAACTGTTCGCCTTTGTCAAAACCAACATGGCTACTCGTATTGAGGCCGTCGTTGGATGGTTTGTTGCAATCCATTTCCACCTCCACCCTCTCAGATTGAACGCTCAGGGCTGAATTGTCAAAACTTGCTGTCACCACCAAGACCTTTGACGTCGCGTTCGCAACCGCCCACTTCTTCAAAGGCAGTGCAGGAGCGCCAGAGTAGTTCATCCTGAAAAAGCCAGCATGTACCAAGAGGCAAGTCAGTACCAAGAGGCCAGCAAGCGCCAAGTGGCACGTGTCAGCACAAGTGTCGGATGCCCGCCATTCACCAACTTCCCTTGACAACAACTTGCAGCCTACCCCTTTTCGACCAAAGGAACACGCCTATATATAGTACTGTGCTGATGAGGAACTGGGCCTCACGCGACACCTGACGCTACTCACATAAGATAAAGGAACCCGCCAGCAGGCGGACCCAAAGCGCTCGTCACTGTCCTTGTGTGTGCGCAGTGCTTGCTGTCTTGTGTCACTGTTGTGTGTATAATGATTATGGAGAACACAGGCTCTTGTGAAAGCTCGCTTTGGCTGGCGATTGACAGGCAGGTTTTGTGAACCGCGGTTGCTGTTCTGCGATTGGCCTGCCCAGAGGCCTGCCTGCGCACAAATTCAAGAATGGACGCGATGTGGCAAACTGGCAAAGCTTACAGCAACAATGTCAGAAAATTCACAGTGAATTCATGGAATACATGGCGTAAGCTGGCATTAACCAACCAACCCATACGCTGCAACATAGCGCTTCCGTGTGTGTCCCCTTGGCAGCAGGGTACCGTCGAGCGGAATGTTTCAGCGAATCCGGAGACGCTGATGAGCTAGCCCAAAATAGAAACAAGCAAGCTGTCATTTGTGCCAGGGGAACACAGAGGAGCTGCGCTTCAGCCAGCCAGCTTCTGATGAATGCCCGGCCCACCGGACATGAACAGAGCACACATTTGCCGGCAGTGAACAGGTGAGGCCCCCTGATAAGACAGCATTGGCAAAGCAGGTTGTAGGATGGCAGCAGACAGACGCAACCCGTACCATGCTAACCATGCTTGGCCACCGAGGTGCGGCTGTGGCTGGCCAGCTAGCCGCTGACGTGTCACCCCAGTCGCCTGCACTCACGTCAAGTCACCCGTAAGGGCAGCGATGAGGCACGCACAGGACATGCGTATCAGTGCGCTCAGACAGGCCAAGATGAAGGTGTATAAGGGCTGGTGAGTGTCAGAGCGGACCAAGCCAGAGGCACCATGCATACCAAGAGGAATTCAAGAGGGAACTGTAAACTGCTGCGTGAGGTACCCGTGTGTGTGTGGTGCTAATGCTGCCAGAGCAGCGTGCAAGCAAACATCATGTCGCGTGTTGGGAGCCAGTGCAAGCGAGCCGAGGCGCACCAGCCGTGTCACAACAGGATTTCAGCTCTCCCACCAGGAGTAAGGGGGGCGCGGGCAGCGCAGGACAGGGACGGGGATAACGGGGATAACGGGGATAGATGGAAGCTGTGAGCGAGCATTAGGAAGACCGGAGCCGGGAAATCCTGAAATTTGAATGCACGGTGGGGTGCATGCTGCACAGCCTGCTGCCTGCATATAGCTTGCTGCACAGCATGCATATGCAGGCAGCAGGCGGCAGGAGACCAGCAGGCGCATGCACCGTACGGCGCCGGTGAGGCCAAGCGGAATAGCCCAGAATGCCGACAACAAATACGACAATTTCACTAAACGAATCAGCCAGCGAGCTACCCCTGACATCAAAGCAACCGGTGGCAAGTTGCGGCTCCGTTCGCAATGAGGGCCAGGCGTGGATACAGCGTGAATGGCTTTTTCGCCCCTGTGCAACACACAATGGGCAGGCAGGAAAGTGAGAGTGCTTGTCTTGGAATGGGAGGTACATGCGTCAGGGAACTCAGAGTCGTCAGTGCGTACCTGCCGGATCTTGGATTGGTTTTGCGATTTGTATGCATGCTGTTTGCTGCTTGGCATGGCTTGGCCTGCCCCTGGGCCCGGTCTGTAGGCCCGATTGCTTGAGCGCGGGTACGGCATGCGCTTGATGTGCATGTGTACCTGCACGGCGCTGAACAGCCAGGCTTGCGGCTGATGAGACTATGCACCTATCGTGCTCCCTCACAGTGTGCGTCAAAGGGCATCACATTGAGCAGCGCAAACGAGCAATCCACATGTCCACGCCGTGGCTGCTAGCGTGCAGCGTTGGTGCGCAGCTAGCACAGGGGCACACGGATCGATGGGCTGCAGGATGGTGCAGGGGAAAGGGGGCAGGCTGAATGACCCATTGACCCCCATGCGAACATCCCAGCCAGGGCCGTGAATGGCACCGTCATGACGCCAACACAGACAGCCCTTCTTCCTGTTAATGTTAACAGCCTGCTGGAGCCTCTTGCGCGCGCGCTGCATGCAGCACTCACTGCTGAGCCCCGTGCGTGCTGCGGGTGTACACAGTGAGTGAGAGCATAAGCTGGTATGCACGTGCGCTCTGGCGCAGCACTGCCGCGGTGTTCAGATCGCCCTGCGGTTAGTAGAGGGTCCTTGCATGGGCGGATGCACGGCGGGTCTCAGCGCCGATGCGTTCCTTGCTGGGGCGGTCGCACGCATGCAGGCCCGTAGCGGTATGAATGAAGGCTGATGCTGGTGTCGCTTGGCGAGAGGGGAAGCCCTCAAGATTGCGCTGTGCCTCTTTATGATCGTGGAGTACTGGTGCCCGCATGACTGAGTGCGATGAACCGTCTGGCCGCACAAACAGCCCCTGATACGTTAGGCAAGGCTGCGCGGTGCTGCGCACCCACACCGCGTCACCTGCATGCAGGATGACCATTTGAAGTGCGGAATGGCAAGGCAGGGGTGTAAGGCGTCTGGTATGGTACGTGGCGCTCTGGCGAGGTGCGCTTGATTGACATTGAGGTGGTTGTTTCTGCATGTGCACCCAGCATTTTTGCCGACGAGCCAATCAGCCAATGTGTGCTGCAACTGCCACCAGCCGAGAGGCCGACACTTATTTTATCCTCTCAACTCTTCGTACTGTTACCCTGATAGTGTATTCGGTGTTGCTTGCCATGGCTGATGAGGCGGTCATGGCAAGCGGGGAGCAGCCGCAGTCACCGCAGTGGTTCCCGCAGCTCACACGCGAGGTTGCCTGCCCCTACATGTACCTCAAAGTCCGTGTGTAAGTCGGGGGGCAAGCCTGCAGCCATTTAACGTTTGTGCTGGACGACCAGTTTTGCGGGGCAGCGGGTAAACGCTTCGTTGCGCACGGCACGGCCAATTGTTCTTCGCAATTGGCCTCTCGCAGGTCCTTCCCAGGCGTGGAGCCTGGTAGCATAAGCAACAAGCTGTTCCAGGACGTGTTGCAGGAGGCGCTGCAGCAGCTTTTTGGACTCGTGGGCGGCGCGGTGCCGTTCGAGGTGCTCTCACACAAAAGCGGAACGGGCCTCCTTAAGGTCGACAAGCCGTGAGTGTGCAGTGTGCAGTGTGCAGTTTGCTGTGCAGTAGGTCAAGTTGGAGCAGCTGGCACCCCGCTCCTTACTTGTTACGTCTACTTGCTGGCTCACTGACTGGCTTGATGCCTGGCTTGACGCTGACACCTTGAACGCAGGAATTTTTCAAAGCTATGGCAAGCGCTTGCTTGCCTCACACGGTGAGCGAGGGTTCAGAACCCAGCGCAAAGGTTGATCATGCCTTTGACACGCCCCAACACGGCAGTGCTGGCTAATTGTGCGTATGCGCGTGATCGCAGGTACAACGAGCACGTGGTCAGGGCAGAGGTCCTGCGTGCGGCACCGTTTGTATCATCTTTTGCAGCTGACAGCCGCGCCTGGGTTAGTGGGATCCTGACGTAGGAAGCTCTCCCTATACGCCGCCCCCGTCTCGAGACTTGCTACGTCAAGCAATCTTGTGGTGGCAGTCACGAGGTGAGCTGCCGGTGCTATTAGCAGCAGGGGTCGCTCAATCCTGTGCTGTCTGTATGTGCCCCTGACACGCAAGCACTTGCAGAGCATGTTGGGCTGACACAGACAAGTCGGCGTCCGCTGTTCTGCTGATCGTCCTCGCATGCAGGCTGCCACGCTGGCCCAGCCGCTGCTGGGTGGAGGCAGCATGTGCCCCTCACCTGCATGCCGCTTTGTGACAGCCTGCTGGCTGGGCAGCATGCGGGCACACATACGGATGCACCATGAAGCGTACACCTGAAGGTGTATGGGACTTGCGCGGTCATGCAGGGCCACGACCGCATGCCGCAGCGCGTGCCGCCTGCGGTGCTGCGCTCAGGTGGACTGGATGCTGCAAAACAACTGTGCTCATGGCAGCAGCAACACAACTATGCTCGTGGTCGCTACCCTCCCTGCTGCTGAGTGCTGATCCAGCCTGCAGTTGTCACACCACGCACTGGCGCATGTGCGTGCCCACATCGGGTGCCCATGGTGACGGCCAGCGTTTATCCTCTGCATGCGGCGCCCATGCAATCCACTGTCTGGTGTACATTGCGTGTACCAACACATGCAGTGGCGTGCACTCAGCGTGGCGATACGGCCAAGACAGTCGGTGTCGGGAATGTGTTGAGGAGTGTGTATTAAAACCACGCCAGCAGCATGCCATGAGAACATGGAGTTATAACCTGGATCAGTGGATGCCATGCATGGATGCCATGCATGTATGGATCACTCCTGGGTCGTTTCTGCGATTCTGCATCACGTCACCTTTTTACCGCATTGCTCGTGTATGCCCCAGTCTTGGGGCTCGACCATGCTTGCTTTCATTGCACAATGCCACATGTTGCCATCATGCGTCTACGTTTTCCGCTGCACGCCATGTTCCCGCGCATCCTCAGGCTCACATTTTTGGCCCTGACCGCACTGCTGTATTCCTTTCCTTGTGGTCCGCTTCTGTGAGTGGGCTCCATGCACAAACGGCAATCGACCACTGTCTAAAGGCCTGCGAGGCCACCGGATGCAAAGTCAATGAACCAAATACCCAACATACATGACCCGTGTGTTCACCCACCTGCTCGTGTGCTGGCCTGCATTTACTGATTGCGTGTGTTGGTCTGCTGTACGATTGATGGCCTGGCGCGTGTCCTGGCGGCAGGCATCATGTCCTTGCAATACAGTGCGCCTGTGATACAGACGCCGATCACCTATCTGCAGTGGCCACATGCTGAACCGTTGACTGTGTGTAAAGCTGATGGACTGTGTCTCCGGAACCGTCTGATGCAGCAACATTTGAACTCTTCGTGACATCAATACGCTGCAGGCGTGCATAGCAATATATGCTTTGATACAACTGCAGTGTGTTCTGTGTGTTGAAGCACCTGTGACCCCAACCGCCTTTGAGCATACTGCTGGTAGTGCGCAACGATGGCAGCGCCGCCACAGCCCAACCCGTTCCGCTATGTGTACATCCCAGCGGACACGTAAGTGCAGCTGGCGTGTCACTCTGTTTGCCTCCCACAGCTGCTCTCTGTGCAGCAGAGCTGACCGAAGTGCGTGCTGACGGCGCTTGCAACTGCTGGTGCGGTGCACTGCAGCTCGGAGCCCATACAGGAGCGACAGCTCACGCTGGAGCCTGGTAAGGAGGTAGAGGGCCTGCTGGATGTACTGAAGGTCCACTTCCGCGCCACGGGCGATAAAACAGACAAACAACGGCAGGCGCACGAGCAGGTGCGTTGATGAAGGGCGCTGCGCATGGGCAATCACCAGTAATTAATACACTGGTGCGGGTTGACAATCTCTCAACATTCTTCGACGGTTTCCTTTGCACTGCAGCAATTACGGGCGCAGGTCGGGGCGGCTGCCGACAAGCTCGATCCAGCGGTGTTGCAGATGGCGCTGGACATGGGCATGGTGAGGCTTGGGACGCCGCCTGCGCGAAGAGAGGGCTTGACGCTGAGTCCTGCTGTTGAGGAGCGATGTGGGCTTCAAGTTCTGGCCATGAGCTCTCTGGTTTGCAGTTGAGACTATCGATGTGACGTTCACTGCAAACCGTACGGGCTCGCTGGCTCAGCCGTGCACCGTTGCCGCGCCCGTGCATACAGCAACACACCCTGTGTGTCTTGGCCACCCCCGCAGGTGGAGTCCATCCCTCTGATGGTCAACAAGCCCTCCTCCAACTACGTCGCGGTCAACATGTACTGCGACGACCAGGCGCAGGTGAAGGAGCTGCCGCACAACCCGCGCGCCTCAGCCATCGCGGAGACCTGCGGCAGCTTCCTGGAGGTACGCACGCCTCGCCAGACTGCTTGCGCATACCTGTCAGGTCCCTTCTGACCAGGACAGGACATGCAACGTGGACATGATGTGCGGCCTGTGGTGCCGCTTGGCTGACCTGCTCACCCGCATAGCTAGAGGGCCCGTGCCACCGCACCTCGACGCGTCTTGGCACGTACAGAGGGACCCACGCGTGTGGCAGTGGATGAAGGAGTGGGTGGGTGGCTACGTGTGCATGCAGGTGCGCGGGGACGTCTTCCTGGGCCGCATCTTTGACAACGACGACGCGTTTGTGCGAATGGACTTCAGCCTGGATGAGGTGTCCAGCTCAGCGCCATGGGTGCGGCAGGTGAGCTGCAGTGCAGCACAGCGCAGTGCAGTCCAGGGAGGAGGGCTGGATGCACTTCACACGTCGCGCCACGAATCACATCCACTGATACCAACGCGTGCGCTAAACAGCATGCATGGGCGACAGCATGCATACTGGCATCAAGTAGGGGTCACGATAAACACGAGTGTAATGGGGAACGCATGCTGTGTCCCATCAAACACCCTCTCGCGAGCTGTACCGGATCCAGATCTTTACGAGGTGCAGGTAATGTCAGGTGCCAGCGCGGCTGACAAATACTGAGACACACGCGTGCGCATACGCACGCTCACGGGCATGCATCATATCATGGCTTTATGCGAACGCGCAACACGCACACACGCACGCATGCACGCTTGCTTTAGAGGCAGGTTAGCTCAGTGGCAGGTATGCACTGTCTGTCGCCTGCGTGCTGACTGGATGTGACACGCTCCTCTTTAAATCATTGTTATGAGTCATGGGTCATGAGTCGTGACAGAATGCATATGACCCCTGCACACCCCCTCACGCCCCCCCAACACCCGACCCTCACCGCCGCTTCCTGGCAGGCGCGTGCTCAGGCGGAGGCGCGCATAGCGGACGGCGACCGCTCCAAGGCCTTCATGGACCGCCTGCAGACAGGCAAGCTGGCGGGGAGCAGCGCCAGCGGCGCCGGCAGCACGCAGCAGCGGCCCCCTCCGCCTCAGGTGCGACCGCGGTTGTGGCACCCTAGCATGCACGTGATGGCCGTGCATTGGTGCGTGCTACTGCTCCAACGCACCGATGCAGGTGGTGGTGTTGGTACAGCAGCCATGCACGTTATGGTGGAGTGGTGCAGCGATGCAGGCGATAAACGGTTTTGAGTAATGCACGCAAAGGCCTGCGCTTGACCCCACCAGCACTAGGGACGTTGCGGCGGGGCCTGAGATGGCAGCCAGCCGATGGACAGCGAGGGCCGGATGAGATGAGAGGCAAGCGACTCAGCGGCACTACCTTGGCGTGTAAATCTGTCCCGCTGCGCATGCAGTGCGCCCGCCAACCAGGCGCTGTGTTTTTGCTCACAGCTGGCAGCAGTGTGCCCTGGTGGTTCAATGCCAACAGAACACCTCCAGCTGGAATACTGCACAGTACACACGCGCTGACCTGACAGCGCGCTGGCAAGTGGCAGCCCTGGGCTGCGCAGTGCCTGACGTCGTATACTTCTGTGGGCTGCTGCTGCTGCATTGCTTCTGCCTTGAGGCTCAGTACTGATGTGGCAGTCCTGTTATGGTGGCTCTGCAGCAGCAGGACCCACACGCTGCGTGCGAGGTTTTGCGCACAATCAGCGCCTGTTTGCACCTGCTGCATCCGACTAACACAGTAGCTCCATCCCAACCCGCCGAGCCGCCCCTGCCCGCCCCTGCCTCTGCTCACGCTTGGCATGACCCACAGCCCCCCTTCATGGAATGTATCGGTAGACAGTTACCCGCTGCGAGTACTGTCTCAAGTCGACTGCAATGCTGTTTGCTGCGGCCGCACCACACCCACCTGCTCTTGCCCTTCCTTGACGTGCGCATTGTTTGTATGGGCTAATCCAGGCTAACCTGTTCACTTCTGTTTTGGTAACTGCACTGGCTGTACTTGGCAACTGTATTGGTACCGTAACTGTATTTGTAACTGTCCTGGTGTATCGTCTGCTGCTGCCGCGCACGCAGGTGCGTGAGCTGAGCCCCGCCGAGGTGCTTAAGGAGGACGGCAACGCGGCGTTCAAGCGCGGCGACCTGACAGCTGCGGTCGCACGCTACAGCGAGGCGCTGGCGCTGGACCCCGAGCTCGCGTCGGCGCTCAACAACCGCTCGCTGTGCCACCTCAAGCTGGGCAACAGCCAGGCGGCGTACGACGACTGCTGCAAGGTGAGGGGCTGATGCGCTGATGCAGGGTGCTGTGACGGCAGCTTTGCGACTCCGTGGTTTACCAGCGAGCGTCGTCTTTGGTCACATGCTCGTTCTGCGCCAACCGGGACAATGGGGTTCAGGAGGTGGCTGCTGGTGACTGCTGTTCGTGGTGGTGGCAGAGATGCAGTCATCATTATAGCTGCAGATCCTTTTGGCCTTGGCATTGTTGTTGCCTGTGCGGCAGGAAGCATATGGCAGCATGCTGCTGCAGCTGCATAGGGAGCGCCGGGCGGGCGCGCATTACGAAGCACAGGACACAGCACAGGCAGCACGCTGTCGCATGCTTCCCACACACTTGCATGTGGCTGTTGATTGCGGTACATTGGTCACATCGCAGCTACTTGTATGCCATCGTGGTACGTCATTTCGTTGTTGGTTACAGCTGCTGCTTCTGCTGCTGCTGTGGACTGGTCCGCAACTAGGCAGCTCTCAGCGTGACAGTCGCCGCGCTGACCTGTGTTGCGCCCATCATGCGGCACCGACTGCACCGCCAGATGTACCGCCAGCTCTACCGCCATACGCACATATGGCCAGGCTTGCGTCTTTGAGCGCCCAACCCGGCTTTTGGGTTCCAAAGCACATTGCCTCAGCGCGCTGACTCCGCGCCTGCGGTGGTTGCGCGCATATGTGTGCAGGTGTTGGTGCTGGAGCCGTTCAACGTCAAGGCGTTGCTGCGGCGAGGCGCCGCGGGCGCCGCGCTGGGCAAGCTGGAGGAGGCCAGCACAGACCTCAAGGTGCCTACTGGGGCTGACTACTGGCGCTGACTGACAGGGGCTGACTGACTGGGGCTGACTGACTGGGGCTGACTGACTGGGGCTGACTGATGAGACTTCTGGGGCTGGCTGGGGCTGTGAGGTCTTGCCGCAGCCGGGGATGGCTCGGGATCTTGAGGCTGGGAGTGGCTGGAGCTCACTGGAACTGACTGGCTGAGGTTGGCTACCCGGCTGGCTGGTGCTGACCTGGGCTGACTGCGGCTGAGGCAATGGCGGCCGGGGCTGGCTGGCTGAGATTGACTGACTGGGGCTGACTGGGGCTGGCACTCACGGAGAGGCGTTGCCGCAGCTGGTGCTGGACCGGCTGAAGCTGACTGGCTGGCTGCACACACGGTAGAGTGCATGCAAGCTCGGCCTGCCGCGCATGCTTCAGCGCAGTCTTGTGGCCTTCCAGCTTGTGCATCAGCGCATAACGGGCTTGCACGGTGCGCGGTGCTGATGGCGTGGCGCCAAACTGTCCCACCCCCTCGTGCCGGTATAGCATAGCACGCATGCATGCATACATGCATGCCTGTGCCTTGAGCTGTCTGGCACGTCGCTATCAGGACGTTTACTGCTGCGGTCAAGCCAGCTTACGGCGTGAGTCCGTGCGCATGATTGTTCTGCGCACATGCACGCACATACACTGCACAGCACCGCGAACCTGCAGCCAGCGGCGGCTGGCGTTTTGGTGAGTGTCACGATCATGCCCATTCCACCTCCCAACGTGCGTGTTGCCTGCCCTCACCCTCCCTGCTTGCCTGCGCGCTGCTGTGTCTCAGGCGGTTTTGGAGCTGGAGCCCCACAACAAGGAGGCCTCCCAGGAGCTGGTCAAGGTCAACACGCGGCTGCTGGACCAGCAGCACGTACAGCAGACGCTGCAAGAACAGCAGGCGCTGCCGCCGCCGCCGCCGCCGCACCCGGACGTGACGACTGCCATGGAAGTGGAGGCTGAGCAGCAATGATACTACTCATACTAGTAATGTGGCGCATGTGTGTGCGTGTGGTGTACGTGACAGTGGGCGGGGGTAGCGACTTCTCTGGTGTAGCGGTACAAGCATGTGGGCACTCGAAGCTGCCCATATTCCACATCGCTATGACTCTAGGAGACCTTGGGTTGCTTTTTGAGCTTGATTGCTTATGTGCTTGGAGTGTGAAGTGGGTATTGACAAGTGTTGAACATGCCGCACAGCAGGCCTGTCAAGCGCGAACATATCCTTGCTACCCATGGCTCGCTGCACCCAACAGCAGCGCCAGCGGTGCTCAGAGCGGTGCTGTCTAAAATCTTTCGAACTCTCACCCAGACATAGTAGGAGACTCCTCGTACAAAACGTACGAGGAGTCTCCTACTCACACACATGCTGATGTACTGAACCAGCTCCGGTGCTGATATTGGCGGGGCTGTGTGGTATGTCATCAAGCACAACGCTGCATTTGTGCCTTACTGAGAGCGGATTCCAACTCGTCAGCGATGAGTCAATAATCAGACGGAGAATAGGTACAGCCTTTATTTCCTTGAGGAAGTGAGACTGTATGTCAGTGTTGTGAAGTTCGGCGAGGAGGACCATTAGTGTGAACTGGCCAAGTCAACCGCAGAGTGCGCTGCTTGGTGCTGAACCGGGTGCTGAATGTTGCCGCTTTGTGAAACAGTCTCGACTATGACGTCAAGTTTTCAATGAACGTGTGTTGCTTCAGCGGTTAGCTAGGCTCATGAGCGGGCGACCCCTTCCCTCAATGCAGCTGTTGTGCAGCTGTGCAGTACAGGCAGAGGGTTGGCCTTGCGGCAAGTGCCTGTTCGGCCAATACCACCCAATCTCTATCCATATGCAAAACCTACAAAAGCACAATATCCTCAAACATACCAACCTATCAGTCGGACTCACTCGTTTAAACAGCCTTGCACTCAGCTGCAGTCTGACACGCGTACACACAGAGCCAGTTCATCGTGTTTCACGATGTCTCCCCGTTCTCCTGTTATGGGCAGTAGTGGCAAGAGCCTCCTGGCAGCCTGCTGCCTCGCAGTATTCCTAGTAGCCAGCAACGTCGCAGCTGCTCGCAGCCTTGCGGGCTTAGGGGGCGTCTTGAGCCTGAAGCCCTTCACGATGAGCGGCGAATTCACCGTCGTCAACTGCCCAAACGTAACCGTGTTTGACCTGAACATCAAAATTGGCAACAGCCTTATCCTGGCAGGCGCAAATGGTGGCGTGGCTGTTGGTGTGGATGGCTCCCGCTCACTCAAGTGGAGCGTTCTGCTTGACCCCGCCCAGTTTCAGGGACCATGGCACGTCGTGCCGACGCTGGCGGCCGGCAAGTGCGGTGCAGCGCATCCCAACAGCCAGCTCGCCCCCGTCGACGTACCCGTCACCGCTGGCCTCACTGGCGCTCCAGTGGCGCTGTCCTGGGAGTAAGCGCGCTTAGCTAGCTGGATTGAACTGCTGTGTCAGTAGCGCCAAGAGCAAGACGTCGCTGCTGCTCCCGCTGCGTGCACACGCACATGTATGCATTGCATAGCATAATTGGCAGAAACAATGCATGCCTCTACTGCTGCCTGATGGGAGGGTGTGACGGCATCCACTGTTTTTGCATGCGGGCAAGGACAGAACACACACGCGCACCGTACATGCAGTGAGCCAGCTGCCATCATGTCAGGCAGGAAGTCGTTGCATCCATTTGGCAGGCTACTGAACTGCTTACAGACAGCGTGAGGATTGATTGCGCACCAACCCAACCCACTTAGCTCGTGCTTATCACTGCGCTATGTGCACGCACTTGCAGGTACATCGCAGCCAACCACGACTTCAAGATGACAGAGCTGGTGCACTTCCTCAACACCCGCCTGGTCACCTCCGCCACCGGCCACCTGGAGCTGCAGCTCAAGAACCTGCACCTGGACCACAACCCCTTTGCGGACCCCGCGCTCAACACCTTTGAGAGCCCCCCCGCTGGCCCCGTGTACTTCTCAGACACCTACCTCCGCCTGGGCGGCGCGTTTGCACACTCTACCGCCACGGGCGTTGTGGAGGTCAACCTCAAGCCCGTGCCAGGCCAGCTGGCCACTGACACAGGTGGGTGGGTGGATGCAAGGATAATTGAACCTGCCTTGACAGAAGGCGGCATGCATGCATGTATGCATGCATGCATCACAATGTTCAGCGGACGAGCCTGTGGCTACGCACGCACACATGCATGGGTGGGTGTTGGCCGTTGCTACAGTGGAGGCGGGTTGGGTGGCAGGAGTGCAAGCGCAGATCAATGAGATCATTTGATAGTCAATGCTCAAGACCACAGCTAGGGCCGCACGCATGCGTGCATGTGGACGGCCATAGACGGTGACTGAAATTGCGCGTAATGTTTCCCATGCACCCCCGCTCTTGGCCCCCTGCAGCCCGCTTCTTCCTGGACACCGTTGCGCTGGACCCCTCGCGCTTCTCAGGCTTCAGCACGTCGCCTGCCAGCGGTGGTCTGCGCCTCAGCCTGCAGGTCACCGGCCAGGGCGCGGACGATGAGAAGGACGTCACTGATGGACTCAGCGGCCACACGGCTGTCAGGAGCTACGAGGTGCTCAAGGTGGCGCCATTCACATCCTCAAACAGCGCCGTGCCAGGTGTGTGCGTGAGGAACGAGCGCTAGCAGCACCCGCCTGTGTGTGTGCTGAGGCATTGTACTCATGAGGCAACTGGCATGCAGCTAATCTGTGCATTCAACGTTTTGTATAGCTGCCATACTTGCTGGCCTATGCGCGGGGGGCGTTACCACAGCCAACACCCGCAACGCGGACACACCTGAAGTGGCCGGCCCCCGCACAAACATGTGCATGCACCTAACATACGTGTTTCGGCATGCTGACCCAACTCCTGCCTCTACCCTTGTCCTGCAGACTTCACCCTGACCGGGAGCTCCATTGATGTGGCCCTCGCAATCAACATCAACGGGCCCAACCAGCCCGTCACGGTCAGCAACGTGCCGCATATGGACGCCACCTTTGTGACCCGCGGCGCGCCGTGCTTGGTCGTCAAGTCCGGGGGCACGGCAGTGGACGTGTGCGACTATGTGACCGGCTTGGCTAACCGCCGCATGCAGGGTATCGTTGAGAAGGCTGTGCACAGCTGCATGAGCCAGAGCAGCATCAGCGGCGAGATCGGCAAGGGCCTGCTTGCCTTCCTGGCCCCCATAGGGGGCGCGCCTGCTGTGGCGGCTGCCTCAATCTACAAGGGCCACCTCTACGCTCTCACCGCTTAACAGCAGTGCTGGTGAGAGCCATTGGCAGGCCGGCCATGCATGTGCCCCCCAGCAGCGGTGCCCACATGCACGTGCCTCCAGCAGGGCCCATACGTGAGGCCGGGCGACTGGGCTGTCAATGGAACGCCTGTGTGCCTCGATCGGTCCTTTAGAGTATTCATTGCAGTTGAGGCCACCCCAGGCATTCAGGGGTGTGTATTTGGCCTTGTGATTCATTTACAGTTTCAACATCGCTGCACTTGCACATGCAGGCTGCAGCGTTGTCGCCGGACTAACCACTTCGCCAGCGCATCACGCCATGCGTGCATGCTCTACAATTGTTTGCGGAAAGCAACTGCCATTCATCGCAGCCAACGTTGTTCTTGGCCCTGATTCTTTTGTGCACACACGCGCTGCATTGTGATTCATCATCGGTGTTCATCATTGTACCCTGTTCACTTCCCTGCATGTTGATTCCTATTTCAGCCACGCACACAGCGTCGCAAGCGTACATCCTGTCAGCCTCGCTCGCACCTGCAAACAAAGGCGTGATTGGCCTGGGGCATGGATACTGTAACAACCTCAACATCCCACTAAGCACAGCCACACATTCTGGGAAGCCAGCAACCACAGGCAAGCCGGTAATCATACGTCATACGGTATGGGCCCCACAGTATGCAGCGCCCTCTCACATTGCCGTGCCACCTGTCGTGCACGCATCGGGCGCAAAGCGGCACCATCAAACACACTCCGCCCATCAGGGTGGCCCTTCTCACCAACGCCGCACACAGCACACCCCGCACACTTGCATGCATGCACCAGCGCCTAAGCGTTGTGAAGGCGGGAAGTGACACATGCCGGCCTGTGCCTGCCTCGCATGAGTGTGCGTGTGGTGCAGGTATACCGTGTTAACGTGTGTGACTGCTTAGCATCCGCATGATATGGGCAGTGCGCGTATGGTAGGATACCTCTCAGCAGTACTGTGTGTTGGCGCGGCGCAGTGGTACTGTATGTGGCAGCAGGCGAAGCCCGCCGCGCAAGCTATATATGTACGAGCACACTCATGGATCCCTTGCGGAGCACTATTGTTTGCTTGTTTGTCTGTGGCTATGTTTGTGCCGGCCTTCTGCCTTGCGCTGCAACACGCGGTACCCCTTGCTGGCAGCGGTGGCCCTGCTGAGGTGCTGATGCCTACATGCGTGCTCCCGTCGGAGGCACTGACAGCAGGCTCAACGTCAACTCCCAGGTCGTCCCCTCCTATATTTCCGGGATACAGAATAAGGATACCGATGCGCCAAACCCGAGCGCCTGTTATCTATGCCGGGGCGTGTTGTCCGTTATGTGAAATGCAAAGATGCGTGCACGCCCGTGCGGTTAGGTTGTGCGGTTCCGAGAGCGGAGGCTGCCAGCTCCGGGTGCCAGTAAGTATCACAATCAACAACAAGATGGCTATAAACATGAGATTCATCTCTCCTGCTTAAGACTGTCTTACAGTCTCGTCAAGTTGCTTCATTGTTGATAAAGTGTGAGCTTGCGTGTTGGTCTTCAGCCACTGAGCGCGACGGAATGTGCACTGTTCGGCGCTGAAATGTAGCCGCTTTGTGAAACAGTGTCGCACCTACGTCGGAACTTCAACCTACGATTGCTTTTTCAGCGCCATGAGCGGGTGACCGCTTTGCTCATTGCAGCTGTTGGGCAGCTGTGCTGTGCAGTACCGGCAGAGGCTTGGCCTTGTGGCAAGTGCCTGTTCGGCCAATACCACCCAATACCTATCTATATGCAAGACCTATAATAACCGACTGTGATCAATCATACCAACCTATCAGTCGCACTCACCCCTAAACAGCCTTGCAGCTGCTTGTCTCACACATACGCACAGAGTTCATCGTGTTTCACCACGTCTCCACGTTCACACTCTAAAATTAGCAGTAGTGGCAAGAGCCTCCTGGCAGCCTGCTGCCTCGCAGTATTCCTACTAGCTGGCAACGTTGCAGCTGCTCGCAGCCTTGCGGGCTTAGGGGGCGTCTTGAGCCTAAAGCCCTTCACCATGAGCGGCGAATTCACGGTTGTCAACTGCCCAAACGTGACCGTGTTTGACCTGGACATCAAAATTGGCAACAGCCTTTACCTGCAAGGCGCCAACGATGGCGTGGCCTTCAGTGCGGATGGCTCCCGCACCCTCAAGTGGAGCGTTCTGCTTGATCCCGCCCAGTTTAAGGGACCGTGGCACGTCGTGCCGACGCTCGCAGCCGGCAAGTGCGGTGCGGCGCATCCTAACAGCCAGCTCGCCCCCGTCGACGTACCCGTCACCGCCGGCCTGACCCGCGCTCCAGTGGCGCTGTCCTGGGAGTAAGCGCGC
The DNA here is from genome assembly GCA_001662385.1 of Chlamydomonas asymmetrica. Taxonomy (NCBI): domain Eukaryota; kingdom Viridiplantae; phylum Chlorophyta; class Chlorophyceae; order Chlamydomonadales; family Chlamydomonadaceae; genus Chlamydomonas; species Chlamydomonas asymmetrica. The sequence continues at coordinate 12,901 of BDDA01001184.1, read as the reverse complement.
CTAGCTGGCTGGATTGAACTGCGGTGTCAGAAATGCCAAGCAAGACGTCGCTGCTGCTGCTGCTGCGTGCGCTCACATACGTACTCGTTACGTGCACCAGCTTAATCGGCAACAACAATGCATGCCTACATCCTGCTGCCTGATGGGAGGGTGTGGCGGCGTGCACTGTGTGTGCATGCATGCGGGCAAGAATTCCTCAGTACGCACCGTACGCTGTGAGCCCAGCTGCCTCAGTGCCGTGCCAAAATTCGTTGCACCTGTCGGGCTGCTGACTGCTGAACTGCGCTTACACTCAGACAGGGTCAGGAGCAATCGCGCACCAACCCAACCCACTTAGCTCGTGCTTATCACTGCGCTATGTGCACGCACTTGCAGGTACATTGCTGCCAACCACGACTTCAAGAGAGCGAGCTGGTGCACTTCCTCAACACCCGCCTGGTCACCTCCGCCACCGGCCACCTGGAGCTGCAGCTCAAGAATCTGCACCTGGACCACAACCCCTTTGCGGACCCCGCAGTCAACACCTTTGAGAGCCCCCCCGCCGGCCCCGTGTACTTCTCAGACACCTACCCCCGCCTGGGCGGCGCGTTTGCACACACGGCTGCCACGGGCGTTGTGGAGGTCAACCTCAAGCCTGTGCCAGGCCAGATGGCCACTGACACAGGTGGGTGGGTGGATGCACGGATTACTGAACCAGCCTCGACAGAATGCGGCATGCATGCATACATGACTGCATGCATGTATCACAATGTTCAGCGGGCGAGCCTCTGGCCACGCACGCACGCACGCATGCATTCATGCATGTATGTGGACGGCCATAGACGGTGATCGATTGCGCCTGATGTTTCCATATGCATCCCCCCCCCCGCTGTTGGCCCTGTGCAGCCCGCTTCTTCCTGGACACCGTTGCGCTGGACCCCTCACGCTTCTCCGGATTCAGCAGTTCGCCCGCCAGCGGCAGCGGCCTGGTCCTCAGCCTGCAGATCACCGGCCAGGGCGCGGACGATGAGAAGGACGTCACGGATGGGCTCAGCGGACACATGGCTGTCAGGAGCTATGAGGTGCTTAAGGTGGCGCCCTTCACATCCTCAAACAGCGCAGTGCCAGGTGCGTGAGGAACGAGCGCTAGCAGCACCCGCCCCAGGCTAGTGCTGCTTGTTGCGCTTGGGCACTCATGAGGCATCTTGCGCGTGAATACCCTGTGTGTTTGACTTCCTGAACAGCTTGCCATACGCATTGGCGCATGTGCGGCGGGCGTTACCACAGCAAACACCTGCAAAGCAGACACACCTGAAGTGGCCGGCCCCCGCACAAACATGTGCATGCACCTAACATACGTGTTTCGGCATGCTGACCCAACTCCTGCCTCTACCCTTGTCCTGCAGACTTCAGCCTGACCGGGAGCTCCATTGATGTGGCCCTCGCAATCAACATCAACGGGCCCAACCAACCTGTCACGGTCAGCAACGTGCCGCATATGGACGCCACCTTTGTGCCCCGAGGCGCGCCGTGCTTGGTCGTCAAGCCCGGGGGCACGGCAGTGGACGTGTGCGACTATGTGACCGGCTTGGCTAACCGCCGCATGCAGGGTATCGTTGAGAAGGCTGTGCACAGCTGCATGAGCCAGAGCAGCATCAGCGGCGAAATTGGCAAGGCCCTGCTTGCCTTCCTGGCCCCCATAGGGGGCGCGCCCGCTGTGGCGGCTGCTGCCTCAATCTACAAGGGCCACCTGTATGCTCTCACCGCTTAACAGCAGTGCTGGTGAGAGCCATCGGCAGGCCAGCCATGCACGTGCCCCCCAGCAGGGCCCACACGTGAGGCCAGGTGACCGGGCTGTCCATGAAGTGTCGGTGTGCCTCAATGGGTCCTTTAGAGTATTCATTGCAGATGAGGCCACCCCGGGCATTCAGGGTGTATTTGGCCTTGTGATTCATTTACAGCCGTTACATCGCTGCATTTGCACGTGCGTGCGTGCTGCGTGCTGCAGCATGGCTGACGACTTGGCCAGCATATCGTGCCATTCATGCATGCATCGCAATCGCTTGCGGAAAGTAACTGCCCTTCATCACAGCATTGGTCGGTGTTGGCCTTGATTCATTTGTGCGCATCGTGCGATTCATCATTGGTGTTCATCATTGTAGCCTGTCCATTTCCTTGTTGATTGCTGTTGCAGCCACGCACACCACGTCGCCAGCTATGCATGGCGCATCGATCAGGATTCAAATTCATGCGCATTCACTCGAGCTTTTCTGTACCACCAGTCAAGCGTACAGCGGCTGTACAAACGCGCTGAAACCCACAGTGCCAACCTGTGCATGGTGCACGCATGTGTGTAACGCTTCGGCACCCCTACCTTCACTGCTGTTTGTGGGGTTGCCACCATCGTCATGGGTATGAGCTCCGGATGGTCGAAGTCAATCTGGTATGATTAGGCTGGACCTGTGTGCTTATTTGGGGTAGACGGTATTGCTTGATTGCTGTTGGGTACGGCAAGGCAGGACAGGGGGGCCATCTCAGAATTTATCTCAGCCCGCGTGCGTTGTCTGAGCCAGACTCGTACCTACCTGCAAGTAAAGGTCGATTGGGAGAGTGGATGCAACACATACCAAAACCATGTATCATGTGTGCAGCCCCACCCGATGAAAGGCCAAAGCCTGTCATGGGACGCCACGTCACAGCAGCCTGCCACATCGTGCAGTACAGGCAGTACAGGCATTACGGGCAGTACGCGATGTGCATAGGCTGTTGAGCCATCTCTTGTCTTCTGGTACCAAGCTGGGGGGGAGCATGGGCCTTCTGGCCGACACGCTCCTGACGTAGCATAACATAACATCGGGCGGTACATGCATTGACGGTTCCGCACCCGGCAGCAAGCCGGCCACCACCGCTGCCGCAGATGGCGCCAGCACTGATGGCGGTGACAGCGCTAAAGTGCGCGACGGGTCTGCCCCGTGTACAGCACGCTGGCTGTTTCGGGGGGGCGGGGGGCGACGGCGACGATGGCGACTTGGACGCAGCAGACCTTGGCGTCACAGGCAGTGGCAACGGTGGCGGAGGGTGTGATCTGTTGGGTGCGCCGGGCGGCATGGTGGGCGGCCTGCTGCAGGACGTTGCCGTGTGTGTGGGTTGGGCCTGATTGCTTCCTGTGGACAGCTTCATGTGCTTCCCGCGCACCTGTGCCTGGAGGCAGGCACCAGGGTCAATTACCAGCATGCCTGCCGAGCTTGGGCACGCGCAGGCCATGCATGGCACAAGCATACCACGCATGCATGCATGGACAAGCACCGCTCAGGAGGGTGCGTGCCGATGGGTAGAAGGGGGAAGGGGGAGTGGGGGAGTGAGTGGGCGCTTCTTGCGGCGGAGGTGCCAGTGGGGTCTGGTGGGTGAATGGGCGAGTGGGTGAATGGGTGAATGGGTGAATGGGGTTAAGAGCACGCGTTTGTGTCTTCTCAAAGTTGTCGCCGATCGTGCTCATCGTCATCACTGCCGGGGGGTGCGTGTTCAAGGCGAGCGTTCAGGGTCACCGACCGCGAGCACGCAGATGGCAACATGGGTGATGGGGTCCTGAGGCACCCCCAAGCCATGGCACTGTGTACACGAAGGTCCCACCTTGACCAGTGGTTCTGGTCAGCAACCCAGCGAATGCAAAATGGACATGTTGGCTTGTGGGGAGGTGACTTCCCTATAAGTTATGGATGGGGACTATGGAAAATGCTATGTTAGTGTAAACAGCACAAGTGTATAAACAACTGACGTGTATATTCAACTGTTGGGAGCTACTTCGCTTGCACTCTTGCGCAGGTGCGCACAGCATGGCTGCAGCAAGCAGGAAGCCGCTACAAGGTGCACAGCATACACAAGCCAGAGCTCAGTGAAGAGTAAGCCAAGCGCTGCCCACTGTCTGTGTTTATTTTACTTCCATTTATACTAGTGGCTTGCACGTCTGAGCCTGTCACTGTCAGTCTGCGAACGAAAAGAGGGGGGTAGCCCTGGGGTAGCCCCACCTTGGCCACCTGCAGTGATAGCCGTCCAAGCCTGCACGAATCCAAACTGGAGGCGTTTGTGCAAAGTTGTCGTGCTGCTTTGTGTGCAGGCGCTGCCCACCTCTCCACCGTCAGGATGACACCTGTGCAAGCCAGGCAGTTGCTAAAACGGTGGGAATGCAGGTCGGCACTTAACGCTGACGAACTGGAGGGATGATGCTAATTGAGACTGTTTGCTGACACCTGTTTGCTGACACCTGATTGTTGTGTGCAGGCTCAAAGTGGGCGCACAGGCCGCAGTGCATCCGGCCTGGCAGCGGCCAAGAAGCGCTCGAGCCAGGAGCGCGCCTGCCGTGGTTCGCAGCAGCTGCGGCAGCAGCAGGAGCTGGGTTTGCTGCCAAGCTGCTGTTGGTGACAGTATTCAAGCAGGTGCGGTGGATGCACGGTCATCCCTTCAGTGCAACCTGTCGTGTGACTGGTCGTGTGAGAAGCTAAGGATAAGGAATGTGGCACATCTCTGGGTACTTACATGTATGAAGCTGTCAGCAGCATCTCTATGGTTAGAGCATCACAGCAGTCCTTCATAGACTGCTGTTTGGGTGATGTGTGCAAGCGAGCAGAAGGTTTCAAGTTGCCTGCCCTCCTCCTAATACGTGGCAGTGCCTTTGCACGGGGACTGTCTGATGTGGCCACACCAGACAGTATTCGTCTGGGGTCACGCCTGCATTGCCTTAGGCTGGCTGTAGTCAGGCGGTGCTTTGCACTTGCATGCACGCCTCGTTGTCAGTGTGACTCATCTTACCTAGCCGTGGTTCTGTGCAAAAGTACAGACCCACGGCAGCAGGTGGCCAGGAAGCTGAGGCAGGCGTTGACCCCCAAGGCAGCCCCGTCAGAGCACGGACAGAAGGAAGCAGAGCAGGAGTTGGCAGAGCTCCTCATTCATTTGGCAGGCCTTCCGGACACGGCCTTTGACCTGCTGGACGACACTGATCCTCCCAGCTTTGTGCTGATATGGGTCAGAGCACATAGGAAGCAGCAAATAGAAGGTGCGTAGGCAACAGCACACGTTCAGGTGCACAGCACACTGCATCAGCGGTGCTTGCTTGCTGGCCCTCACGTCGCATGTCGTCGACATGTGCATCACGCATTCACGTGTCATGCATCTGGATGCCCAGATACGGATATGGACACCCGCCTACAGAGGTTTCGAGCAATATCTGGCCGCCTGATGACCGAGCGCCCGCGCCGGCTAGCATGGCAAGCAAGCACATACACAGCAACACATTTGTGGTGCTCGCAACGTACTGCTGGTACAATATGCCGGTGGCCTGTCGTGTGCTGCTCACAACGCATGCACAACCGATGTGGTGCGGTGCAAATTTGGCAAATCGGGGACTGGATGGATCGAAATGCGGCGTCACCAGGCAACCCCAACACCACACGCGTTGCCTAATGCCTTTGGTGTCTTTTTGCCTCGTACCTGCATGCCGGTGCTCCACCAGCGTCTCGGGCCGCTGAGGAGCTCAAAAGAAACTTGCGGCAGCTGCTCGCCTCTGCTGCTGAGATGCCGGAGGAAGAAGTGCCTGTGCTGGGCGAAGAGGACATTGGGGTGCTGCTCAGGGAGAATCTCATTGGCAAGGCCATCCTTTTGGCCACGACATACGAAGAGCTCGTGGCAGCTGGTGTCACGATGGGCACTGCAAAGCTTCTCAAAAGACTATTTCCGTGCCCCACTGAAGGTGAGTTGCGATAATGCCTAGGCTGGCGATGCCAAGTACGGTATTCCTAGTATTCCCACATGAAAATGCCGACCAAGGCATGCGGGTATGCGCGCCATGGCATATCATGCGTCATGGATTCGCCCAAAGGGCTAGCGCGCTCACCCTCTCGCATGGCCTCAGCATAGACGACGGCAGTACATGCAGCCGGTAGGTACTCCTGTGCGTTGTGAACATAACCTGACCAGTCCTTGATCGACAGGACATCATAGCCTCGCATCGTGCGTTGGGTGCCAAAAGCGCACCCCACGCACTGTATATGCAAGGCTGTTACGTCCTGACGGTCTAGGACTGGTCAGGACTGGTCATGTGCACAAGTCACTGTGTGACACGCCGCCTTCCTGCCGGCACGGTTGCTGGCGCTGCAACACCTGCTGGAATGCAAGGCTGCCTCTCCCTCCCCTTCCCTCCATCTGCCTATCTACCTCTCACCATGCATGCAAAGCACTGGACTTGGGTGCCTCGTTGTCCCACACCGGCAGTCGAGGGTGGCGTGACTTTGACGCACTTGCAATGCTTGGTTGGCTGTGCAGGGAGCTCCATGGTCGACTTTGCAGCCCTGATGCTGTTCAAGCCTCCAAAGCTGAAATATCATGAACCCTTTGACAAGTCTGGCACCATCACCGTACATGGTCAGGCGCCACCTGAACCAGTGGAGGATTGGGGGTGAGCCATGCAGCTGTGTGCGCGTGTCCAGAGGCGCGCTCAGAAAATTGTTGTTCGCATGGTTGCATCAAAAAGCGTTGTGTCCGGGTATTGCACGGTGCAGAGAGTTCCCAGAGTTGGCGTTGGTGTATCAGCAGGACGCAGCAAGGAAGCTGCAGGGCTTACAGGTGGCCTCCTCACAGCTTATGAAGTGGGGCGGTGGACCGATTTCGGTGTTTTCCAACGATAGCGTTGTTAACTTCGCACTGCCCGTCGCTTTGGGCGGACCCCTACAGCTGGTTTCCGCCCACCTCCCGCCCATGCAGCCGGTCACCCTGCGCAAGGGCAAGCTGAAGCACGGTATGGGCATGCTGCTGTTTTCTTGCTGGGCGTGCTCAATCCGTGATGTGTTGCGATGTGTACCGGTGTATCATGCTTGGCCGGGTTTGGCCTTGTTTGTGACTCCTTGCAAATGCTTAACTGCCGTGCCAGGTGCTCCAGACTTGGCTATTACGGCTCTTAACGGCGAAGTGCTGGTGGTGAGAGCTTGTCTGGATTTAGACCTTGGCAGGTGCATGTGACGGCTAGTACGCATGGGCACAGGCCACCGAGCGCAACACCAGCTGACTCGGATGCCCATCACCAACACTGTTACGCATTACATCCAGCAGGCGTGGTCTGCTCATCCTCCCATGGTGTTGACTGCACCTGGCGACAGGTGGTGCAGGTTAAGCACGCACCTGTACTCCACAGCTCGTTCTTCGACCCAACCGCGTACCCGCTTCGCGCTGCGGGGGACAGCCCTGCGGAGGACAAACATATTCAGCAGCTCTATGGCTACATGCTAAAAAACGGTGCGGTGCGCTCATGATGGGACAAGCGAGGTCGTGCGCGTGCATTCATGCACAACGGCACGTGTACATAGGTGTGTGCCGCTTTGGCAAGGCAGAGGCCTTTTGGCCTTTTGGACTCCATGGGTATGAGCTGTGAACACGCGTGTGTGGTGATGTATGTATGTATGTAGGATTAATGACCCATTTCAGTTGTTGGCGCGCGAGTCGCGACACATATATGTCTAGGACCTGTATGCTTGAGGTGTGAGTGTGCTGCAGTACATGCAGTATATGCAGTGCATGCAGTACATGGTTGACCCCTTGTTGTGCCTGCAGGCAAGCGCTACGGCGTGCTGTGCAACGGCGAGGAGTTCTGGTTTGCCGAGCTCCGGGGTCCAATCGTGCAGTGCGGACCCAAGCCGGCGCTTGCTATGACACGCACCCCTGTCAAGGTGCGCATGCACCGCATTGTGATGTTCCTGAGCCCGCACCAATCTACTGAAAGGTGCTTCTGCAGCGTGGAGGGAGCGCATCGACAAGCATGCGGGACGCACATGGTGAATAGGCGTGTGCGTTAGGAATGCAGAACCCTAAACCCTAAACCCTAATTCCTAAAACCCGAATTCCTGAACCCTAAACCCCACACCTTGGGAGTCCTCTGAGCGCGCAGCCCGTGGTGTGTGAACGCTTACCTTCTGGTATCACCGCAGGAGCTCCAAACCCATGCTTGCTTGTTCGAGTCTGTAAGCATACTGGCAGGGCAACATGAATGCAGGGTGGTTCGTGCCCCGCACCTGTTTAGCGTTCCGCGGCCTCTATCAGAACATGATGTTGCTGCCTTCTGCCTCTTGTGCGTTTGTGCTCCAGCGTGACTCCGAGCAGCCCAGCGTGATGGGTGCGCTCTTATACATCGCGAAGCTCGCGCATGACGATGCGGCCGCGGCCGCTGCTAGGCCCGTGCCTATGGCTGCTGGTGGCCACATGGCGCTGGGGGGCCCGGCTGTTGGCCTGGTGGCATCAGCGTTTGCGGCGATGCTGCGATTGAAGCTCTGGCTGCACCCCCCGCGCCCATGCGTGATGAGGTGTGTTGGAAAGCGTGTTACACATCGGAACCTGTCGAGGGCAGAGCTTGTAGCATGCAGCATAAATTGCTGTGTTTGCCTGTTGGCTTTGGTCATGTTGCATCAGTGTATCACACACCTCCACGACCGCTTCGCTTACACGTGGCTCGGTGGCATTTGCGCGTGTGTTGATTCCTCAGCATCCAGGAGCTGGCCCTGGGCGAGTGCCTTGGCGAAGGCGCCGTGGCGCGTGTGTACGCGGGCGAGTACCAGGAGGTGCCCATCTGCATCAAGGTGATATGAGCGTGCGTGTGTGTGTTGAGAATTTGCGCACCAACTGTTACTCCGGTCCAACCGCTGCATACTGGCATACTCCGTTGTGGCCTGCTGGGCGTTTGGATGTTTTATATACAGGGTAAGAGATCACGCTCTGGAACCCATAATCTTGACAGTGCTTGTGACCAAGGGAGAGCCACACTTGCCATATCACGCTACTCCTTGTCAGCAAGACCAGTAGCGTCCTGTAGCACTGCAAGCACCTAGAGCACCGCTCGGCACGCAAGACTATTGAAGTGCGGCCGATTATGTGCACCGCATCCCCATCTCAGCATGCATAGGGTACTTGCAGGCACAGGTAGTGGATGCGCTTTGCTGTTGGCATCATTTTGCTGTCCAGTCAGCGCAGTGTTGCCTTTCCCGCATCGTTGTGTTTGCAAACACTGCGTTACCGTATGTGTGGTGGGAGGGGGCACGTTGCTTGCATGATGAACACATGAAATGCATGTCGCGTTTGAGTGTCCCGGCATGGCTGTAGTGCGTGCACAATACCGGTATTATCTGGTGGAGAAAAGGGCCTGCATCACGCGCTGTCGTGTGCCTGTGCTAGATGTACTGGCCACCCTGTTCGTCTGTCAAATATGTACACAATCTGCGCTAGGTTTTGTTTCCACGTCCCCAACTGAGGGTCGCGCCCTCTGTGTGTCACCGCGCATAACTGCTAGGCACTTTGTATGGTCCAATTTAATCCAGTCCAATCCAGCCCAGGCAGGGGTGCCGATCTCCCCACGCTTCCACCAGCGGCGCATATGTGGATGCATATGAAAGCATGTTGATGTTGTCATTCAACCACCAACGGCTGGCCGCGTTCGTTGTGACCGTTTTTCTGGTTGGGAGTTACCGCTTGTGTGCGGCGGGCACTGCGGCTGCAGGTGCCCCTCAAGCACTCCTCATATGTGGAGGAGCAGGGCGACAGCGCTGAGCGCGTGGTGGGGGACGAGGTGGCGGCCTACAACGCACTCCGCGCTCTGCAGGGCCGCTACCTGCCGCACCTCGTGCTGCACGGGTGAGTGAGCGCACCGGTCATTACGCAGGCGAGGCGCCGGCGCAGCGCAGCGTTTTCCTGAGGGAAGGCTGAGGTTTTGCGTGGGCGGAAAGCTGGAATCGCTGTGGTGCGTCATCCGGGCTTCACGGTGCTTGTGGTGCGATAGTCCACAGACCCATGCTGGCGCGTGCGTTTCCACAGGCATTGGTTTGTTCTTCTGTGTGCGCCTTGGCCTTGTGCCGCACGCAGCGTGTTGCTCAACGAGGCGGGTGGCGGGCTGCCCTTCCTGGCGGTGGAGAGGGTGGTGGGCGGCGTGCCGCTGGACGAGGCGGCCGACAGGCTGCTTCCGCAGCGCCTGGGCCCCCACGGGGCTGAGCGGGTGGAGCGACACCTCCGCGACGGCCTGCGCGCCATGCATGAGCTCGGCGTCGCACACCGCGATGTAGGTTGCTGTGTTGGCGGTGGAAAATGTTCACCTCACTTCACCTCACCTCACCTCACCTCACTTCAATTCACAAAGCGTTTCAATGTCTTTAAGCAAGCCGCTTGTGCTGGCGCCGGTGCGGGTGATAGTGGGCGGGCGACGGGAGAGTGTTGTTGCAAGGGTGTATGCTGGCATGCACGCGTGCACGGTTGGTGGATGTTAGGTGATGGTGAGGGAGCTGATGAGATTCAACAAACGTCTGCACCGGTTGTGCAGCTTGCTTGGGTCTCAAATGACAGTGTACGCAACCCTTTATCGGCGAGCCGGACAACAGCCGATGGTTTGACACTCCTCCCGCCCCGTTGTGCACACGGTGTGCAGGTGCGCGGCCCGAACGTGTTGGTTACGCCCGATGGTGACGCTATGTTTATTGACTTGAGCCACGCGGCACTGGGCGCCACGCCAGAGCAGCTGCAGCAGGACGAGAATGACCTGCGCTCGTGGTGCGCTTGCCTGCGCCCCCGAGCAGCTGCAGCAGGACGAGGATGACCTGCGCTCGTGGTGCGCCTGCCTGCGTCCCCGAGTAGCAGCAGCAGGACGAGGATGATCTCGTAGTGCGCTGGCGGCCGCAACACCTGGCCGCACCATAGATGAACAGGCAGCCGCAACACCAGCAGCCGGAAGCTACGGAGCCGACGCAGCTGCGGGCGCCGCTGTCACCGCCGACGATGCTGCTGCCACCGTGTCGTTCGCGCCACGAGGATGGGTGCAATAGCGCGGCGATCGCACACAGGAGAGCCTCGGATGACAGCAGCAGCACAGCTTCAAGCACGGCGTCGCCGCCAGCCAGCGGGTGATGACTGCACCCTACCTGGATTGCGTCTGATGTTTCCATGTTTGGCCTGCTGATTCATCCACAGTCGCAACATCACTGTATTCGCACGTGCGGGCCACATGCACGCATGCATCACAATCGTTCACGGAAACCAATTTCCGTTCATCGCAGCCAAGCTTGGTCTTGGTCTTCGTCCGTAGCTGTGCGCTTAGTATGATTTATCAGTGTAACCTATCCGATTCCTGTTCATTTGCCTTTCGGTAATGCGCACTTTCAAACGATGCATGGTGCATCGATTAAGAATCCGAACCCAGTCCGCAAGCACAGCATGTGCATGCACTTTAAGTGGTTTCTGTACCACCATCCATGTACCGTATGCAGCATTTACAACGAATGAACCGAAAGCCACTGCCGGGACGACGCTGGCATGTGCATGTTGCACGTATGTAACGCGACAGTGCACGTAGGCTACGCGCTGCTGTGCGTGGGTTGGTGCCAGCAGCGTCATGGCCACACGTCCGGGGTGGCGCTAGCCGATACGACATGATTGTGTGCAAACTGTGAGTTACGTACACCAGTTCCTGTGCTGCAGTCCTGGAGGGGTTGCCCTCCCTCGACGTCCACTGCACGGAACGTTGCCTGGACCATGAGCAGGCAGTGACGGACTGATGAGCTACGATAATACATTGACCCTATCAAGCCGGTTGCGGGAGTGTTTCAGACTGTTTAGCAACCGAGATGTCACAGCACACATTGTGCAGTTCACAGCTGGACACGCCATGCGCCGGACCTGTCAGGTCGACGTGCGGACACTCCATGCAGTCGGACATAACACCATGTGTATATCCAGTGTTCTAGTGTATATATCGCCCATGCACTCCACCCTGCACTGCACACTACTATCCGCCTACATGCTGTCCTTTGCTGCCTTGCGATGTGTTCGGTTCCTGCCTTCCTGGCATGAAGCAACCCATGCTGCTCGACATGGAGCACGCCACTTGCCTGCGGAGCTCCGGTGCACTACGTGGGAGGCAGCTGCTGCAGGCAAGACGTCCACTCAGCAGCGTTCAGAAGCATTCATCTTGCTTTGGGAATTCCTGCTATTAAGAGAGCTTTGCGCTGTCCCACAAAGCTGCGCTGCTAATTGCGCTGCTGGCAATCATTATCAGCGGGCCAGGTGCAAGGGGCTCACAGGTCGGCAACCTCATCGTGGAGAGAGGCTTGTGCAGAGCATCACCATGTACACGTTTACCGTAGTGATAATAAACATTCGTGATAATATTTGTGACGGGGCCTTCACGAAATGACTTGTTGTGAGATATCGTATGCAGCAAAAGGGGTAGGCGTTCACGAACTTAAAATTTGCGAGCCAGCGCGTGGAAAAAGCTTGATTTTCGCGGGTCGCCCGCGCTATAGCTGTTGTTTTCTCCCGTCGCTTATGTGTCGAGAGTCGGCGACTGACCTCGGGCCCACGCACTGTCTTGGCCATTCCTTGGCTTGAACCAGGCCAAGCAAGACCTCTCGCGTTCAGGAAATTACAGTAGACAAGGATGAGAACCCTGCTAAGATGAAGTGGAGTCACAGCAGGTCAAGGGACAACAGAAGGATAACTGAAGGAGCCCAGCGCAATCCCCGCCACTGCGCATTGCGGCACGGCGCGTGCGATGTGACAGTAGATGCAGCAGACAAGGGACACCAGGTCAGCCTTTGTGAACTTGTGTGAAAGAAAACACTGGTGCTCAGGAGGAGGGTGAGAGAGCGGCCGCTTGCAGCGCACAGAGCTGCAAGCCTGAGCTCACCAGCACCACTGGGAAGCACTCGAGCGCGCCTGCGCGTGGGCCTGGTTAGGTCTGTGCATGTTGGTGATCGCCACCAGTCACGAACTTTTGCGCTATCGCGCATGCATGGTTGAGGTTTTCCTCACGAAATATCTGCTCACGAATCTGTAAATCTGCAAAATTTTCTTGAAAATCGGCTGTCACGAAACATTAAAATCACGAATGTTTATTATCACTACGGTA